>PVIR01014863.1:0-39432 GCA_004026965.1 Petromus typicus
AGGACTAAGCCAGCCGGGGAGGCTGTGAAGCAGGAGGAGCTTCCTGGAGCAGGTGTGTCCTACACTGAGACACCAGAGGCAAGTGGGAGTTCTTCAGGTATAAAAGAGGAAGACCTGGAAGAAGAGAAATGGGAGCCAAGCTGAGGCTGGGTGCAGGGAGGGATAAGACCTTCCTTCAGGCCTTACTGACTAGACTGCAGTCGTCACATCCTGAGAAATCCAGGGAGAGTTAAATTCTAGGTAACCTTGCACATCAAAGTAGATCATTCAGGGAAGAAGGTGTGAGCTGTATAGGGACAGCTCTTGGTGCGCTGAGCCAAGGATCCAGGGAGTTCAGGTCTGGTGAACTCAAGGTAGCCATAATCTCTGTGCTGTCAGAAGCAGTCTATTTCCTCTTCCCTTGAATTTGGTTGTTCCTGAGATTTTTTTTTTTTTTATCCATGTGATGCAGGAGTATTCTGCAACTTCCAAGCACAGATTCTGACAACGGAACTGAATCCCCAGAGGACTCCAGCTTCAGTCACAGGAACCACCCAGGTGAAACCAAGCCACAGCACCTTGAGCAATGACAGGTGACTATGGTCTTAAGCCCTCTGTTTGGAACAGTAGATGACTGAAATGCTACACAGTGGCCCAGACCTCCGAAGCTACTGGTGCTGACCACACCCCTAAATTGTTCATCCTGCCATAGGAGCTTCCAGTTTCACTTTCTCCTCAGAGTTTTGCCTTCATTCTGCCTTCTGTTAGATAGTATGACATCATATAATAGCTGAGCATTTGTGGTGAGGAGTGGAAAAAAGACATGGGAAAATAACGCCTTGCTCTTGAGCAGTTCTCTGTCAGGGCTTCTCTGTCCATCTAATGAGACAGATGTACATTCCCAACTTCTAACCTGTGTGATAAGAAATTTAGATGTTACCTTTGATTTTTTTGCCCCTCCTCATTAAACATTTACAACCAACATTTGCTCAGCACCTTTAATATACTAGGCCTCATTCGGCCAGGGATTTAGCTCAGTGGCTTCAACCCCTGCCTTGGAAGCACAAGTTCATTCCCTGGTTACCATATACAGCGATACCAGGCTTGGTGGCTCATGCCTACCAGCAATCAGTACCACACACCACATACCACATACCACAGTGCTGCATGCAGTGGCTCACACCTGTAATCTTAGCACTCCAGAGGCAGAGATAAGAGGATTGCTATGAGTTCAAGGCCAGCCTGGGCTACATAGTGAGTTCAGGGCCAGCCTGAACTGCAAAGTGAGACCCTGTCTCAAAAAAAAAAAAAAAATACACACACACACGCATACTAGGGCCTCATTCCAAGAGTTTTACATAAATGAACTTTTTTGTCCTTTTAACAACCCTATGAGAAAAAGATTATTTTCCTACCTCTTTCACAAAGCACAAAGTAAAGTCACCCGCCCAAGTCACAAGGCAAGTCCATGACATATCTAGAACCTAGACTTAGTTGTGATCATTCCAGAGCCTGCATTCTGAACCATTCCATAGAAGTATGAGTGTTTGCCTTTGAGTCAGAGTTTGAACTCCAAACTCTTTATGTTGCTGATCAAATGACTCTACCTCTTTGGATTTGTAGAGTTACACCTCCTCATCTAGATTGTTGTAAATGTGATCATATATGTATGTTCCCAAATACATAAACAACTCAGTAAATGTTAGAGCCTGCCCCATCTTTTCACTGGAGAAGGCACATATTACATAGCATTTCATCATGGTGATAGCCTGTCTCAAACTGAACTCGTGGTATGTTAGAGTGACCTATACCAAAAAGTTTAACACTGCAACCAGACTCTGTATCATTACAGACATATATGTTGTTCAGAGGTAGAGGCTGGCTGATTTTTTTCTCTAAAAGGCCAAATAGTAAATATTATAGGCTCTGTGGACCATACACTCTGTCCAAACCCCGCAAGTCACTGTTGTAGCAACCATAGATAAGATGTAAATAGATGACCATGGCTGTACTTATTCGAATAAAAATTTACTTACAAAAAAAGAGAGAACCAAACAGATGGCAAGCCAGAGTTAGCCTTTGAGGTATAATTTTATGACCTCTTCTGGGAGGTAGGTTGTTCTAAGAAGTTGTGCTGGAAGACCCTATAGGTGAAGCTCTTTCCCAGAGGGTGAAAAGTTTCATTAGTAGTAAAAAGGTTTTCCAAAATGTCCCTGTGACTTGAGAAATCTAGCATGCTATGATCCAGGCTATATGTCAGAGTTTTGGTTCTGACATCTGCAATGCAAAAGTAGATTTTAGAATATAATGATTCATTTTACATAAAATCATACAATGATCAGGTCCATAGCATTGTGACAAATCCACAAAGTGATGGTCCTGTGTCTCCTTAGGAACCTGATCTCCCTTAGCAAGTTTCCTGTAAGACATTAAATACACTGGGCAGAGAAAATGTCCCACAGTACAAGGCATTTGGGAAAGCCTACATATTCTATTCTTCTTTTTGGAGAGTCCTAATGAATATAGTGTATTAAAATTCCTATAGTAACACAACTTGTTAATCTTGATTAACTCTGAGTTTTACAAACTCACTTGACCACAAAAACTTAATAGCACATAGGTTAAAACATAAAGTCTGGATCCAATAAAATAAGAATAAGAATACTTATCTCCTGGAGCCAGCATGACGAACTCAGGAGAAGCCAAAGCACCTCTCAGAAAAAGGCTCACACCATTCTGCACAGGTGTGAGGGGTACACTATCAAACCTGCAACTTGCTAAGGATGTGCCAGAGAAAAGAATGAAGAAAGAGATCAATTGTTAATAATTAAATTATTAATAATTATTATCAATGTCATATTAATTTTCAAGGAGTTTGTTGATAACATTCCATGTCCTATACTGGAATAAATTCTAGAATCATGTTGATAAAAATATTTTATTCTTAAAAATAAAATAGCATTTCATCATGGTGATAGTCTGTCTCAAACTGAACTCGTGGTATGTTAGAGTGACCTATACTGGAAAGTTTGTGGGTGTGGCCTGTGTTGGAGTTGGAGGTATAAGGTGACATCTCTCTAAGGGAAGCCACAGGAAACTGTCACCCCAGGGTGGGCAGGTGGTGATGATCTGCAGCCCAGGAAATCGGCAGTCTGACAGCGTGGCTGAGGATGCTGGTGGTCTCGCCCTCCTCCCCAGCAGGACCCTTTCAAGCCCCCTCCCAGAGAGGCCAGAGGCCGCAGATATTGACCCATGCCTTTAAGCCCTTGCGTACTTCAAAGAAGGAAGATTAGGAGCCAGTCTCAGAACCTGCTCCCCAGAGAGAACCATTTGTCCAAAAGTTGATATTATTGATGCTAGTGGAAGCCGAGAAGAGTGTCTAATTTCTTTAATAAAAGTCAGACAGCGCTCGCCAGGGCTCTTGAGTCTTCCCACAGGCTCCTGGCGTTCTCCGGGCTGGGACAGCCCCCTGTGATCCAAGCAGATGTTTGATCAGCTATGAGTCCTCTCCAGGGCAGCTCAGATGATCTGAACAGCTTCTTCTCCCTCGCTGCCTCCAGAGTTTTTCTTCTTAAATTCTTTGTTTCCTTCAGAATTCATTATAAACGACATAATTATATCTCTCTTTCTTCTCTGATTGAGCACATTTCTTGCACATGATGATTTACCACTTGGCTGCAGGGGGAGGCTGAGCAGACCCGTGCGGCGGCGCCAACGCTGCCTCTCTGTTCTGGAGCTGCACCTCGCGCTGCCTGCCCTGTCACACTCAGCTGGTGCCTGGCTTGGGCCTTCAGGACCCCACAAGTCCCTGAGGAGGGGGAGAGAGTCCGAAGTGCACCAAATGGAGGCAAGAACTGTGAACTCCTTGCAGAGGCTGACACTGGCCACCGGTGTGGAGCCACCCAGAGACAGAGCTGCGGCCTTTGCTCCTCAGCCTCGACCTCTTATGTCTGTATGGTTACAGTGATTCTCTGTTTAAAAACATTTTACTGGATCTTTGCTTCCCAGCTATGATGAAAATAAAAAGGAGGAGAAATTGTCAACAGTAAGAACAGAAGTTTAAAAGTAGAGACAGATACACGAGGGTTTGTTCATTCATCCTTTGAATATTTGTTGTGTTTCTTCCTGTGCCAGGCACCCCTCGGAGTGGCTGAGCAATAATAGCTTATGTTTGAGAAATGCATTTATGTGATAAGTATCATCTCATCAGATAGGCAGAAGTTCAGTTATTGTTATTGCTATTATTATTGATTATTATTATTATTTTAGTGGAGGGAAATGAAGCTTAGTGAGACTTACTGACCTTCCAAGTCAACACATCTGAAAAGCAGTAGACCTTGGGTTTGGGCCCTGGCAATCTGATAACCAAGTCCTCAAGTTTGGCTAAAGGGCTATACATACCACAGAGGGCAAACCAGCTCCTGTTCTCCAGAAGTTTGCATTCTGTCGAGGAGACGCACACTTGAAAATAAAGGCTGTGTGTGTGTGTGTGTGTGTGTGTGTGTGTGTGTGTGTGGTACAGGGGGCTGCACTCATAATAACCTTGGGCTTGCAAGGCAGGCAGTGACACCAGTGATCTAAACCCCTGGCCCTTTTTTAAAATTTTATTTTGAGCTAGAGATTTAGCTCAAGTGGTACCATGCCTACCTTGGAAGCACAAGGGCCTAAAGAATTAAAAGCATCATACTACAGTAATATATATGCATGCATATTAATAGCAGCAGTTTATAATAGCTAAATCTTGGAAACAAGCCAAAATCCTATCACTGGGTGAGTGGATAAATCCCAGATGTGGTTTTTCTAGAAAGTAGAGTACTATACAATCATAAAGAGAGACAAACTTGAGACATTTCTAGCCAAATGGGTGCCCCTTGAGGCCATACTCATAAGTGAAATAAATAGGATACAGATGTGTAAATACTGCATCATGTTTCTAATGTGAGAAACTGAAGGTGGGAATGAAGACCAAAATGTATGATAGATATTGTGACATAGAAGAAAATATTCAAAGGACAAGGGAAACTGAGGGAGGGGCAGGGAAAAGTAAGGAAGAAAAAGGAAAAAATTTATGGTAAAAAGGAAAAAACAGAAACAAAGCTTATGTGTGTGGGGGTAGGGATTGAAGGGAGTGTAGAGGGATGGGAAAAAATAAGAATCAAGATACATATCGTGCACAGGTTCAAATTCTCAATGGTGACTACGATCATAATACATTCCTACGATGTACCCATAAACTCAATAAAGAAAAAAAATGAAGGCAAATTGCCACACATAAATAAGCAAGATAATTCCAATAGCAATAAGAACTGAGGAACATAAAATTTACTTGGTGAAAAGGGCCATGACAGTGGGGAGCTACTTGGAAGATCTTCCTTCCCCAGCTTGGAGCCCATGAAGACAAGACCAGGTGTCCTTGTCCCATCAGGAGGTAGGAGGACAAGAGGAAGGGGCCTTCTGCAGCTTATTTCAGTCTGTGCGCATATAGGAAGTACTTGGCACCATTTAGAGCCTGTGTTCCTTCTCTGTTCTGATACACGAATCTCTCCCAACACAAGTGAAGTTAGACCACAGAGATGAGCTCAGTTAGATGCTACCTAAACAGAAACAGACCTACAGGGGACACCCACATACAGCTGTAAACAAACATCCCAAGATTAGGAAACACCAAAACCCTTAACTGAGACAATTTTGCTCCTCTCACTTAGGAAACATTTCATGATATCTAGAGATGTTTCTGGTTGTCATAGAGGGAAAGGATGCTCTGCATCTAGCAGGTCCAGACCAGGCACCCTACTGAACAACCCACACTGCACAGAATGGCCTGCTATGAGAGGATTGTCCAGCATGAATTGTCACAACAGAGAGAAATAGATATTGGACAAAGAGACAGACAGACAGACTGATAGACAGACAGGTGCACAACACACTACCACCCTCCTCTTCTGGTGACTCTTTATCCTCGAAATCATTCTAAAATTTATGAAGACAAAAAAAAAATCAAAGTAATTTTTACATCAAAACTCCAACTCAACATAGTAAGGTCAGTCAGGAAGTTGCCCCCATCTAGAATGGTCTAACACACTCTTCGGGGAGGAGCAGGACTCGCTTAGAGACATGTGGTGAAAGAGACAATGGCTAACTCCCTACTTGTTTAAAATTGATAATGCAAAACATAGCTCCATTAGGGTCCTCTTTAACTGAAGTGGTGCTTTCTTTCATCCACACTAAGACTACGAAAAGCCATGTTCCCAGCCTGGACTGCTATTTCATCTGCTAGACGGGCTTGTGAGAGAAGCCAAGTTTCATTAAAAATTATTGGTCTCATAACTTTTTTTTTGTTTTTGCTTTACAGAGCCCCATATGGAACGAATATTATGATAAGACTGTAGCTTGCACAAAGCCAGTGGGCATTCTGTGCCTCTCTTGGTAGATATAGATAGAGATCTAATATTTTCCCTCTTGAGTATAAAGTGACTATCCAAACTGCAAAACAGAAAGATGAAAGAAATGGTGGAGCTGTGTCCGCATACAGACATCTTTCCTCTGCTTCCTGGTGTGTTCTGTGCTCTCTCTCTGGGGGAACCTTCTTTTAAGGTGCCAGCCATCTCCAGCTCTTGTCTGATTAAAAATTGCCCTGGTAAGATCAGAGCATCTGCAAAAGTGTAAAATATGATCACAGCCTTTGCACAAGTATTTTAACAACTCCGACCTTATGATAGGTTATATTTCATTGACTTGGAAGAAACCCTGCGTTATCTGGGAAAACAGCACAGATGTTGCCTAATAAACATTTCAGTTTATGCATTGTATTAACCTCATGAAACATTTATGCAAATCTCACACTCACAAAAGGTAAAAGAACCATTCTATGCTACGAAGCCTACAACAGGATGACCTTTGTTTTGTTTCTGTTTTTGCTTTTTTCCCCCTTACCTCCGTATTTTATGGGTGTGTTTGTAACTCTTGGGGTTTCTATTTAGGAGGACACAGGGGTAATACAGATTTTCATCTCTTCTGTTTTCAGTTCTGTTATCATTCCTTCCGGCTGATTTCACATTTTATGATGCTAATGGTGGGTGTATGGTTTTGAGTTTCTCTCTTGTCAGCTGGTCAGTAGGTCGGAGGGATATATTTAATAGAATCTGACAGCTGATGGAGCTGGTTTCATTGAAAGAGGATTTGATATGTGGAGTGAATGTGGCGACCCTGAATTCGCCATAATAACGGCCATTATTATTCAGCCACTCACAGCCAATATAACTCTTTCTCTTGTACACACCAGTACATGTGTATAAAAGACATGACTTATGGATGGCTTCTTCTGCATTCTGATCTGAGGGCCATTCAGATAGCATGTCAAAACAGATTAGCTGTCTGATGTGGCCACAAAATTAAGGACAAGAACTTTGTATGACTGTGCCCAACAAATGCACATGTGCCTGTAAACAAAGCGGGTACAGAAGAGGCCATGATTGTCCCTGTGGGAGTCCTGGGGCCAGGGTTCCAAGGAGAACCACAGACTCAGCAAGTTAGGGTACCCCATGGTCAGAGGAGCTGCAACAGGTAGGAAGCAGGTGCCCCGCAGCCAGCCGCAGGCGTCTCATTAGATGACGTGCTGGATGCTAGGTCAGACGCTGCCCACCCTGGCTTGCCGAGAGGGATGCCATTGATACCAACACACAAAACTACATCCTGCTAACCCATGATAGACACAGCCGTGTGCTTTTCTAGGCCTGGCTGCCTCTGTGTCACTAACGCCAGCTGGTGTTCACAGAGCACTTGTTATGTCTAAACAGTACCTGCATCTGTCCTTTTGATATTTCCAAGAACCCAAAGATGTGGGTTCAAATGTATTATCACAACCATTTTATACATGCAGAAACCAAAGAACTGATAACCCAGGCAACTATTAGACTTGATTACTAGTAAAGCCAGGATTGACTCTCAGACAGGCAGAGCTCAGAGCCATGACTGGGACACACTTCTGCCTCTGCTCCCATCTGGTTCTTGGGCAACAAGAAATATGTGTGTGCATGTATGTGTGTGCATGTACACGTGTGTGTGCGTGCATGCAAGTGGATGCGTGTGTACATGTGCCCACATGCAAGTGCATGTGCTATGGAAATTCTTGGCCACGAATGTCCCATTTCTTTGGTTGCAGCCAAACCTGTGTCCCAGTAGGTAACTACTGTGTTGCTCCCTCTGTGACCTGGGTGCTGCCCTCCCATCCCATAGGGCTGTGCCACAGACATTGTGACAACCCCTGCGCACCCAGCACCGCTGCGGGTGAGCACAGGGTGCCCCGTCCAACCTCACAGCCCTCCCTGGTGCTTCTTCCCATCAGCTACCCTCCTGCTTCTCTCCCAGTCCTTCCTCCCCCACTGCTCTGGGAGGTTCTTATTTCAGGCAATGATATCAGAAACAGTTAATTCTACCTTCCTGAAAATCCTTTTATTTATCCACTGTCATTTTCTAGCCAAAAAAAAAAAAAAAAGGAAAAGGGCTGCACAGAAGTGAGCAGATGTGTCCAAGATACCTGAGCAAAGTGTGCCAGATGTTGGGAGGTATACTCTTGGCTGTCTGTGTTTAAATTACATGGTGCTGGTACTTTTTAGGTCAGAAGCATAAAACCTAACTATTGATCTTGAGCAATGTGTACAATTTGGAATGTCTGTTAAAGCCCCAGGCACTTCAATGCCACATAATCAATATTTCTTTCCTCTCTCCTCTCTCTCTCTCTCTCTCTCTCTCTCTCTCTCTCTCTCAGCAATGTATGAGCTTGTTTACCTCTCCTGCCAGCATCCAACCTGGCCTTTTATTCTTTCTCAAGTAGAGCACGCAGCCTGCCGGGGACCTGCTTCTCAGATTCTCCATTAGTCCAGGCAGGCCCTGGACTGATGAATAATGGGAGTGTGCTGCCCGGTCTCTCAAGCAAGACTACTTTCCAGGGGTGAGTCAAAGCTAAAATATAACCAAGTAGCAAGAAGGAGAGGGAGGGAGATGGGTGTTGAGATAGAGAAATATGAAGTCATGTTTAGCTTGGTGTAGACCCTAAGATAATATGTAGAAGACTGAAATGTAGAGTAGCAAAAGGCCTTGGAGATTATCTGGAAAAATATTTCTTTTCAATTTATAGGTGGAAAAACTGCAATAACCACCCAAGTCTCCATATGTTCTAGGTTGTTGGAGTGGCCCGGGGAACATGAGCTGGACCATATGGAATATGGGTTAAACCTTGGTTCCCATTAAAGAATGTTTCAGGTAGACCAAACAGCCACAGCAATTTGAGGATGTTGTGGAAGGTTAGTGAGACAGGCTGAGAAATCTCAGGGCTCCAAGGCCCCAAGGACCCATCTGAGACCTAACAGTTAAGCAGTTGACGATGAGATTAAAGAATGGCTTCTTCTACCCACCACTTTATGGACCTGACTTTGAGAAATGAGGAGAGTACAGAAATGTATCTGGGTGAAGGATGAGAATGATGAGAGAGAGATAAGAATGAGAGAACACAGAAGACAAGACACAGAGATGGAGCAGCAAGAAGAAGCAACGTAGTGAGGGATTTGTTAATGGTGTGTGTTAGCGCTGAAGTGGAGGGTGTGGGGGCAGCAGGAAAAATGACATCAGAAAAGTCCATATTGTTCTCCATGGAAAGTTTCCAATTCTCACCTCCAAAAGATTTTGAATCAGGCAATAGGCCTGATCAGCCTGTAGAAAGTTCATACTATCCAAAAGATGGAAGATGGAGCCAGAAGGCAGATTATCTCTGCAGCCATGCTGACGGCTGGACCAAGAAGGGGCAGAAACTGGGATTTAGTTGTTTATAAGGGAAGCTCTGTAGGATTTGATGGGGGACTGGATGGGTGAAGTGATGGGAAGATCATGGGGGTGAGCAGGGATGCTGAGCAATCCTGGCATTCACATATGTGGGACTTTCTGTGTGACTGTTGATAGGTCTCTGAGCCTCAGTTCCCCTCCATAGGTAGATAGAATTTTCTACCTCTGAGACCTCAATGAAGATTAATTGAGATAATGCCTGGAAGTATATTCCGGAGTGCTTCTCATGTAGCGAAACTTGTAGTGTCATTGGCACTGTAGGGCATGTCCAGTGGAGTATTGTGTATTTTATAGAGGTGCCATTCATAACACAGTCTGGAAACAGATATTCTGAGGGCTTAAGATCTTTCCAAGGAGCAAGCTGGAGTTACTTCTCCATGACAGAAGACAATAGTAGAAGCACACATCCCATCTACCTTCCAGATTCCCAAGGAAATGACTAATGATACATCAAAACAAACAAAAAAACCAACACCCTCATACTGGTTACTTAAGCAGGGTAATATTTAGAGAGCAGAGGTCTGGAGAATTCTCAGATACATTGCAGATGAACCACAGTGAAGGCTGGGCCAACAGAACCATCATTCCTACAATATGGACAATACAAGAACTTCTGAAAGGTCCTTGCAGAACCCCAGCCTCAGCCCACCACAGTGAGAACAGAGCAGGCACTGAGCTGAAGTGGCCAGAGCTGGCTGGTGCTGGGAATCCATGACAATGGCCCCCAGGGCACAGCAGATGGAGACCCACGCAGTGGTTCCATGGGATCTAATCCCGAAGTACCATACCAGGCCTGGATCACGGCTCCCACGAAGTCCTGGCTGTAGAACCTTAACAGATGTAAATCTTCATCTTCCTGCCACTCAGCTCCTCTTACCCTAGTACAGACTCAGGTTTTTAAATTGGGGTCAACCCTCTTCATATTAGGTCTCCCTGTTCTGGGTTGATCTCTACAATAGGATTCATTCCCCAGGTCTAATTAATTCAGAACCAAATGGGCCTGATCACGGTGATTGATATAGAAATGGTCAAGCCATCCAGGGTGGCCCAATCAGCATGGCTTTCAAAATTTAATGGGAGTCCACAATGCAATACAACTTCATACCACTGAAATGACTATAATCAAGAGGTCAGATTTTAGCACAGTTGGCAAAGGCACGGAGAAGTTGGAGCCCACATGTACCACTGAAGGAATTATAAAAAGATACTTTAACACCGTTTTTCCAAAGTGTACTTGACCTTGGAAAACAGTCAGTCTCTCAAACATTAAATATAAAGTTACTATATAATCTAGCAATTTCACTCCCAAGTACATATGCGAGAAAAACGAAACCAACTGTCTACTTGCACTACACAAACGTTCATGTCAGCCTTATAATAGACAAACTCTGGAAACAACCCCAAAAATCTATAAAATAGTAATGCTCACACAGAATATGAAGTATCCGTACAAAGGGATATGATCCAGCCATTAAATGAAATGAATCTCTGATACACGAAATCCTCAAACATCATGTGAAAAAAAGTTAGCCATGAAAGATGACAGGTCGTGTAATTCCATTAATATGAAATGTCCAGGGTAAGCAAATCTATAGGAACAGAAAACGGATTAGTGGCTGCCAAAGGCTGGGAAGTTGAGAGAGACTAGGAGTGACTATTAAGGGATATGGGGTTTCATTTTGAGGTGACTGAAATATTTCAAGTTGATTCTTGCTGATGATTGCTCTATTCCTTGAATATACTCAAACGACTGAATCCAACATGTTTACTGCTCAGATAAAATAACATGTGAGGCATATCTCAACCTACACAGTATTTAAACAAAATGTAGAGAAAACCAAAGGAAAGAGCGAAGTGTCTGCTGCTGGGTTTGAATAGGGAGCCTGTGAGGCCAGAGCTGTGTCACCCACTTTATCACCCTGAAGTCAGGGATCAGCATACACCCTTGGGAATCAGGATAACAAAGAAAAAAATAGAATCAACTGATAGAAAGAGACTGGATTATTGAGGATGCTGTTTGTATTTAAAACCAGAAATATCCTGCTTTCCTTTCTTTCTTGATCCTGTTTGAGTTGGGCTTAGTACTCCTCAGGATAGAAAGAGCCCAAGTGCAAATAGCAAACACAACAGAAGATCCCTTCAGTGAGGAAGCCAAACTCCTTTCTCTCACTGTCTCCAGCTCTGATCCCTCTGGTCTATCCCTTGTAGCTCTGTCTTCCTCCATTTTGTGGATCTTTGCATCAGCAAAATAAAACTCCATTAAACTTTGTACATCCCCTCCCCTACTTTCATGATTCACACAGAGACCCCCCACAGTCTCCAACAGAGTTCTATCCCTGGATAAACACAGAGAAGCAATGAAAGTCACAGGACCTATGAGCAGAGCTGCTCAAAATCAGGGAGACTACAAAGGTCTTCCAACAGATCTGAGTTACTGAAGCAAGGGAAAATTCTCCAAGATTGTTCTTCGACCTTGTCAGAAGCTCTCAAGAAAAAACTGTGGCCTTCCATTTCTGGGTAGTGTTTTGAGTTTATCTGTGTAATTCCCCTTCCTCTTCAAATGTCATTGTGATGAATGAGAGTGGGGAGAGATAGGAAGGAAGGAAGGAAAGAAGGAAAGATGGAAGAAAAGAAGGAAAGAAGGAAGACCTACTAGAGCAAGAAAATAGGTCATGGATGATGTAGAACGCTGGGTAATCTTTTACAGATATGGTAGAAAAGGGAAATAATGGAAGGGAATTCATCAGGAAAGCTGCAGTCCAATGTAGGCACATGAGTGGGCTGGTCAGAAGTGGCTGGGGAGAGGGGTCCCCAAGAGTTGAAGCATTCCCTCAAACTTGGGATCATATTTATGAAGGAAGACCACAGAATAGTTGGAATAAAGCAAATTAAAATACTTTAGAAATTGCTCTACAGATCCTCCTAGGAAACATAGGGACAATAGTCACTCCTGAGCTTTACAGAGCAGAAAAAGGGTGGGACGCAAAGAGCAGGTATCACCGAGAAGCCCTGTGAAAACAGCACTTGTTTGGAGAAAGAAGGGACTGGGGTTCCTGATGTGAGCTGTTACTACAGTCACAACAAAATAATACTTGTGTGGGGCAGTCAGAGCCACTGGAGCTGGCACCTGAAGGGCAGGGATGAGGGGGTACGGCAGTGGAGGGGAACATATCAGCCCTTTAGATGAGTCAGATGTTGCAGCCCTCATACCCACACAGCCTGACAGAATCTTTCTCAAGTATGCATCATGGATAGACAGTTTCCCTCTGCAAGTATGTATAATGTAATAAAATTTAATACACAAAATTTTTCATGATTTGAAGAACAGGACTGACTTTGAGACATCAAAACAAATACTTGTGATGCAAATCTATACCAAGAAACAGGAAAACTCATAATCTCTAATTGTAGTGCTTCCCATAAGATTAGATTTGGCTTCTTTTTAATAGAGAAACTTGAAAGCCAGATAGTTTCCGAACATAGTATAATAATGGGGAATTACTAATGCCCTTAAGGCAATAGAGTGTACTTTGTACAGTAGAGGACAGAATCTGTGAATTCAAAAATGAGGTCACAATCGGGAAAGAGGAGGAGAAAAAGGGTGGGGGAGAGGCAGCTAGACGCTTAGGACCAAATATACAGGGAATAAAGAGTAGAGCAAACGCAAGGAAGTGAAAGAATTCAAGACATGATGAAAAATTGCCCTGAGATGAAGAAAGAATCTAAAGGCAAACCATACCCTGAAGGTCATTCATCTGCTTTTGTAAATAAACTTTTATCGGAATGCAGCTGTACCTGTTGATTGACACATCGCCTTAGAATGTTTTCTTCCAATCCCAACAGTGACGCGGCCTAGTTGAGTCTCAGACCCCGCCCCAAAGCCACGTGACCTTCTAGAAAAAGATTCGCTGACCAATGCAAAAGTCCTTTGAGTTATAAACGATAAGATTTCTAAATCTCCAGGGGAAGGGTCTTAAGTCCCATGGACACTTGGTCCTCTTGTAGATAACGAACAAATTTGAATCACCAACAGAAGGAACAAGGTAGAAATTCTACCAGGTCACATCTCAAAGAATTCTAGGATTAAATGCCTCAAAATCTAAGGACTTGAGGACTGGGAACTCAAAAGCTGCTGTTTTTGTATCCCGTAATGTTTTGCGGAAGGATCTGGAACATATGCTGTGGCTATTACTCTTGAAATAAACAAAGATCAAAGAAATACTCCAGGTGGCTGGAAAATGGAGCAAAATAACTAATTCAGATACAAGAGAAAAATATAAAAGAAACATTGAGGAGGGAAACCGAAAAACTTAATTTCCTAGTAATTGCAGTTAACATGATTATAAAACAATGCAAGTGTCAAAAATAATTCTAGAAAGAGATGACACACAATGAAAAATATAGTAATCATAATATTCTTATTTTAAAAGCCAGATGGGGCTGGAAAAGAAATTGAGGATGATAAAACTGGTAATTACAGCCTCCAGTTTTAGAAGTTCCCATGAATTAAGCCAAAAATACTGCTAACATATTGTTTTTCATACATTTTGTACACATTTCTAATATTAATTTCTGAACATAAATTCTTAGAAGGTGAAATGCTGAATCTCGTCATTTAAAAATCTTTCCACACAGTGGAATGTGAATTCTCATCAGAAATATAAGTGTTCATTTCTCTGCATTCTTGTCAGTACTGCTTATTATTATTGTGCTAGTAATCATAGTCAAAATAATATATTAGAAATACAGAAGATTGAAAAGTGTTGAATGTCAGATAAAATTCTAATAATCTTCAAATTACCTTTTATAAAACTGTATATATATTCAGGGTGTTTCTGACATATTTCTCAAATGGGAGAGACTTCTTATTTACATATTCATTTTTCATGGAAGTAATAGGTGACATGTCTTTATGGCACATAAATGACGATTTCTGGTGGTTGTAAAAGTTTTTATTTGGAGTCTGATTTATGACAAACAATTGAGTGTCATTAAATGATCTACTTTATGTTTCCAAGGTAGCATCTCTTGTAGTCACTAAAAATCATATTCCAAAGGCTACTGGGTGAATGAGAATCTTCTCATGATATAATACCAAGTGAAAAAGAGTTAAAATGCTATAATCCTGATGCGTATGGTGGTGCCTACCTTATAGTTCTAACTACTCTGGAGGCTGAAGCAGGAGGATTGTTTGAGGCCAGTCTGAAAAATATAAAAAGACTCTAGAAAAACAAAAAGCAAATCAACCAAACAAAAAGAGCTATAATCCAATTTTAAGATTAAAAAACATGTTTTTATACAAATTATAAGAATATGTGGCAGATGCTAACAAGGATTATTGCTACGAGATGAAAATCCAGAAGATGTACTTTCTTTATCCTTTTCTATGTTTAAGTTTTCTATCTGAACTTTTTTTTTTTTTTTTTTTGGTGGTACCAGGGATCGAACTCAGTTCCTTGTGATTCCAAGGTAGGCATGGTACCATGTGAGTTAAATTAACCTAAACATGTTGATGCAAAGAAAAAAATAGTTATCTTGTGAGTAATATTTTTTTAACTTGTTCCAGCAGGAAGTGGAACAGTATGCGTTCACTGTAGATGCTTTGCCAACATGTATTGAATAAATGAATAACTGAATGAGTAAAAGACTGATTTTTCCCTGGCAGAATCACCTTTCTTGGGAACTCTTCAGCTTTCTTGACTTTCCCAAGCCAGGGACCATGCCTTGTATCAGCTTTCTCCACATCGCCAACTGATATATGACTCTGAACCCCTCCCATCTTCCTGTCTGGACCTCTACACTCCTTATCCCAAGGATGCTTCCTGGACCCCTAGAAGCCTAGCACAGCGGGGGCCCCCAGATCACCCAACCCATCTGCTAGTCCTAGAGCCCAGTCTCCTTCCTTGGTGCCCTCTCTCCTAACCTTGGCTCTGCCAGTTTTTTTGTTTGGGGTAGGACGTGGCACTGGTGAAACTTCGTGGCCAAGGGAAATTTGGGAAACTGATCCATATAGTCAGCTGGTATGACACTATACTGGCACTAACCCAGGCACTATTCCTTGAAGGGAACTTTAATCTGTGAAAATCACAGTCCATCCGCAGACTGAGTACACCTCAGGGATACAGCTACTTCCGCGGTTCCACAGCTGGTTCCACTCTGGTTCATCAGGGACCATGTCTCACCAGTACTTAAATCATTTGCGCCAACACTTTCACTTCCATGGCAATATGAGGGCAAGAGGCCGTTGCCTAATTTCCTCTGGCTGAATGGGACTTTGCAGGTCGGTAGAGCACATTTCCCCCTATCAAAAATAACTGAGATTACATAAGCATAACCTCACCCTAGTGCAAATACACACTTGAGAGGCAGTGAAACATACATAATTACAGATGTAAAACACTAAAAATAGGCTCTGTGCCCCACACAGGCAGCCTGGAGCGTGGCACTTGACTGCAATGCTGCCACGTATGGTGGCATTAATAGGAGTCATAGCACCATCCCAGGTGTCCCAGCGAGAGGACGCAAGTCAGAGAAATTTAAAGGGCTTGTGTGCAAGGCCTCACCTGCGCCTGTCAAGTCTGTGCTCATTGGATATGGTCTTCTCTCAGGGGACAGGAAATAAATCACAGTACAATGCATGGGAGGAGCGAGTTCTAGTGTCCCATCACACAGTAGGACTATAGTTAATAATGTATTGTATACTTCAAAATAGCTAGAAGAGAGGATTTTAAATGTTTTCAACAAAAAATTGGTCAGTGTGTTAAATGACAGATATGCGCATTAGCCTGATTTAATCATTGCACAATGAACACAGGTATTGCAAGATCACACTCAACTCTATAAATATGCAGAAGTGTTGTGTGTCATTTAAAATACTAAAAAATTCAAAGGAAATCATCAAACCATGATTGTTATTTTGTTAACTTACATTATATTACAACTATTCAGTATACATAATAGGAATCGCTTATGCCTAAAAGCACAGGCTACAGTTTTCAAAGGACTTTGATCCTTACTCTATTCAATTGAGCCAGTCTACACCGAGTACTCTCTCAGGCGACCTTTTCTTTTCTTTTTTTTTTTTTTGTGGAATGATTGAACTTATAAAAGACTAAGTAAATTCTTTTTTTAAAATTATCTTTATTGGTACATTATGAATACACATGATAATCACATTCAATATTAAGAGTTTGTACCAGAATATGACATAACTTGATTCTCATTTTTTCCCCTTTTCCTCCTGGCCCTGCATCCCCCTGGCCCCTATATACACAATCTTTGTTTTGTTTTTTCTTTATTATTACCACATTTGTTTTCCCCTCATTATTTACCCTTACACTCTTTCCTTCTAAATATTTCTACTTCACAATATCAACTATACATACTACAACTCATTTACAACTTCATACTCTCATACCAAAGAAAAGATATGATATTTACACATCTGTCACCTGTTTCTTTCACTATACGTGACCATTTTCTACATGATCATCTCAAGCAGAAAGGCTATACAGTTTTGTTCAAATCTTTGTGTTAGTTGGGTGATCTCTCCCTGTCTCAGCTGGATGGTTGCTGAGCTACCTGAAGGCTCCCAAGATGGACTCACACATCTAGCAAGGGGAGAGGGGCTCTTGCCATGGGACCCGGTGTTCCTCCATGAGGCCTTATCCTGGCCACCTCTGGGCAGAGTTCCAAGAGAAGTGGAAGTTGCATCGCCCCTTCCTGCCTTGTCCCAAGAACGGTCATCAGTTCCATTGCACCCTAATGGCCACCAACAGTCACAGATTAGTTTCGTGTTTAGAGATGGAGAAACAGACTCCAACTCTTGATAGGCAGAGCAGCAAAATTTTGTGACCATACTTACTTTAAAACAAAGGGTCTGGAATCAATGTTTACCTCTTATTTCATTTAATTTTCAGTAGAATTCTAAAAAGGTATTTCTACCTACACTCTATGGATAAAGAAACCACAGAGGTTATGTAATAGCTAGAGAACGGCTCCGAAGAACGAAATTACATACCATTTACTTCTCTGCCACAGCTATGCTGTTTTGATTTATTAAGTTGATTATTCCCTCCTGACTTCCCGTTAGGAGTGTTGTTATGAACTGGATCTGAAATATGTCCCATAATGCTCATGTGTTCAGAGGTGGGGCTTCTGGGACACTCTGGGGACACTATTTGCGTTGATGGATTAGTCCACTTATGACTATCTATCCGAATGTGCTGGGAGGAAGGGGCAGGTCAGTGGAGGAAGCCGGAAGGCTGCATCCTGTCCTCAGCGCCTTCCCTTTTCTCTGGCTTTCCCCTGCTCTCTACTTCCTGGTGAACAGCTCTCTTACACCATGCTCTCTCTGCCTTGGAGCCAGCTGACCACGGCCTGAAACCTCAGACACTCTATGACTATATATACAACTTTTCTCCATTAAGTTCTGCAGCCAGATATCCTGTCTGTCAGATACCTCCAGATATTCTGTCCCTGCAAAGGAAACCCTGCTATACACATGCGCTGATGAGAGGAAGGAGTGAGCCCCTGAGAAAATCACCAGGGCTACTGATGGTGACTGCTCTTTCAGCGTGTCTTTTCCATTTCATCCCGACCCTGTGTGTGAGACCTGTGCTTCTAGAGGCCCAGAGGTCTCAGTCCCACACCATTTCATTCCAGAACTGATGCTTTTGCTGCCTTTCACTGGTCAGATGTCTGAGGCAAAGACCAGGGAACCCTGTCACCCCGACTCTCCACCTTGAGCATCTTCTGTCCAGGGTCAGCCTTCCAGGTCCCTGGGGCCTGAACGAGGGGTTCTCCTTTGGCTTTTTCACAGGCCTTGGGCCCCAGGACCAGTGGGCAAAGCTCTGTAGGCTTTCTGGGTTCCTGGCTCCTGCCTCCCAACCCTGAACTGTGCCTGGGAAGAAAAAAAAGACACTACACCCTAGGACCAGTCTAAGCCTGAGCACCACAATGCCATGTGAGGGTGGAAGCAGCTCTCTCTGGGTGGGGTGGTGAGGATAAAATCTTTTCAGAGTCAGAGAACTTCTGATTTCCTTTAAGCTAGATGAAGCACCCAGATCACTTTCTCCCTGGGTGGGCACAGGGTCTGAAATGACCATCCCAACCCAGGTGCTGGGGATAAATAGCGACCTTGTAGCAGTTGCAGAGACTGGACTGGTAGGCTGTGTTCCCTAGATCTCCACAGTTGGACAGATCTTTTCTCCTGTACCACCAAGTCTCACACTGCAGCACTTGGCCATGAAACATAACGTCCAACATGTCACAAAACGTGAAGACCTAAATTCACCTGATGTACTGATTTGAGGTTGGCACACAGGAGGTGATGGAAAAGGAAACATCTCCAGAAATGGATCCTGGAAAAGCCTCCAGAACCACCTCCAGGTAAGGTGCAGTGGGGATGATACTGCAGGCACCAAAGTACTTTGACCTCACCCACTTTTACAAAGTGCATTCTAGTTCATTTATTTTCAGTCTAATAGTTATTATGTCAGGCACCACAGTACTCTGTGTTTTCTAAAATTTATTTGTATGTGTTTTATGGTAGTAAAACACACATAGCATAAATGTTACTACTTTAATCACTTTTCAGTGCATTGCTCAACATCATTAAATTTATTCACACTGTTGTGCAGATATCAACAACATCCATCTCCAGGGCTCTTTTTGTCCTGCAATGCTGAGTTCCTGTCCCTGTTAGATGTTATCATCCTTCCCTATCCTCCAAAAACCTTCATTTTTCTTCCTGCCTTTATGGATTTGACCCCTCTAGGTTCTTCATTTAAGTGGGATCTGATTTGTCCTCTGGGAGTGGCATATTGTACTTAGCAGGGTGTCTCCAGCACTCATCGGCCTTCCAGTGCATGCATGTCAGGATTCCTCACCTTTTCAGGGCTGAATAACATTCCACTGCATAGAAATTCCTTGGCATTGTTTCTCTCCCGGGTACTGTGAACAATGCTGCTGCTGTAGTTTGCTATGTCATTTGGTCTCCAAAGTGGCAGTGTAGGGAAGTATAGCCTTTCAGAGGCATGGATTTCTCTCTCCTTACATGAGTGATTCTCTCCAGGGCAGGAAGTTATAAAACATCACACCTCTGTCTCACCCTCTCCTCTGGATATACTCACTTGATCTGCTGTTTTCTGCAGGAGTTGGGGTTGTATGAGTGTCTCACTGGGACAGAACAGATGCTGGCTCCTTTCTGGCCTCCAGAACTATGGTCCAAATTAACTTTTCTTCTTGATTAATTATTCAACTTTGGCTATTGTTGTAACAATGGAAAATGAGCTCAGACAGAAGCTATGAACACTGAAGTACGTGTTTATACATAGCTTTCATCACACTCTAGAACATATTTATAAGGTCTATCCTATTACTTCCTTGTTTTAAAAGGATAAAGCCTGCAGTGGAGAGAAAGGGTAGAACACTTGCTCAGAATTGCACCCAGGGCAGAGTTGTGATTAACTTATATTTCTGATTCTCTAATTCCCTCTTCTCACCACCATACTCCAACACTCACCCTGCATAGACATGATGGGAAGGGAGCAATGCTGGTGCCATGGATACCACCAGTTACTGGTGATGGAGGAGACCCTCTCTCCAAAGGTCAAGCAAAGCCTGGATCACCCAGTTGCCAAGGATTCTCTAAAGAATAAAGAAGAATCAAGAAATCAGGAAAAAATATCAGTTGTGTTTTGTCACGAGGGCTTGGGGTCTGCGACTGGATGTGTACTTCTCTCTGTGAGGTACTTCGCTTTCTGCAGGTAGTGAGCAGCCCAGGGTGGCACACCCTGCTGGCACAGGAGGCAGAAACTTTCAGGAGGGAGGAGAAGCAGGTGGTAAGGACCAGTAAAATGTCCAGGGACTGCTTGCTCCAGACGCTGTGGGCCTTGCTTCTGAGGAATGGAAGGGCCTGAACTTGTTTTCATATCCATCACAGAGTTGAGCTCCCCCATAACCTCTGCTGTGACTTCCTGTGGACTTTTCCAGTGACACCTCTCCAAGAATGCACCTGGACAGTTGGTGCTGGTGATTCCATCTGTTCAGGAAGAGAAGTTGTCTCTCTGATTAAATCAGCAGGGATGTGGTATAACACAGCCCAGACTTGGTATAGGTGAGCTTCGCCCTTTCACGTAGCTGAGTGACCCTAGAGGACTGTTTTAGCCTCTCTCACACTTGGCTTCTTAATCTCCAAAAGGGCATAATGATATCCACCTAAAGGGTGCTGAGTTGGTGTGAGGTTTAAGGAAAGCTTCAGCCAGGGTCAGATCCTGGCAAACACTACCACTATTGCTCTTAGAGAAGTAGGAAAGGTAGGAGCTGAAATTCACATCTAAGCTATTAGACTCTTTCTGTCACCCCAGATCCATCCAAACAGTCACCTCGGGAAGGCAAACATGTGTTTCTCTTACTATTTGTCACTGAGGATCAAGGGTCTCCATAGCTCCTACCTGATAGGTGACTGAGCCACCATGGACCTGGCTACTGTCACAGCAAAGGTCCTTCTTCTGCCCCAGCCTGGCTTTGGCAGGTGCTGGGATAGCAGGAAAGCAGGAAGAAAGAAAAGAAAGCAAGATTTTCCTCTGCCCCTAGACCTCTGAGAGCAGCAGACTGGACTGTTATAAATAGCTACACAATTTCTTCTGTCTTGCCACCTCTTCTTGCAATGAGGCCTTGCTGCTCCCAATTAAGAGGTGGACTCTCCCTCCTCTTTCTACCTAGGTGGATATTTGCAACTGCTTCAACCAACAAAGTATGGTCTGGGGCTCTAAGGGACTCATCAGGCCCAGCAAAGTGACACAGCTGCCCCCTGGTCTCCCTCATGTACTTAGTCTTAAAAGCCACTCATGCTGCTCAGGAATGTCAAGACTCATAAGTTCTGTCCAGCAGCCAGTTTGGGCATCAGATGTGAGAATAGGAAGTTTCAAGGGGACTCCAGTTGCTGTAATTGTATGAGGTACCAATTGAGAACCATCTGAGTCCGAATGACCCTAAAAATGGCCATTGTTTTACCCCATACAATCTAAGAAAGAGCCAGCAATGGTAGTGGACAACTGTGATCCCAGGACTTGGTGAGGCTGAAGCAGAAGCACTGAAAATTGGTGCCCAGCTTGGATAACTTAGTGACACCCTATATCAAGATTTAAAAAATATTAAAGGGCTGAGATTGTGGCTCAGTGTCAAGTCCTGAATTTAATTTCTAGAAATACAATGAAGAAGGAGGAGGAGGAGGAGGAGGAAGAAGAAGAAGAAAAGGAAGAAGAAGAAGAAGAAGAAGGGAAAGGGGAAAGAGGCTTGCAGTAATCATAAGTAGATAAGAAGACGAGTCTTGGCTGGGGATTTAGCTCAATGGTTCCAGTGCCTGTCTTGCAAGCCCAAGGGCCCTGGGTTTGATCTCTCAGTAACCACCTACAATACTAGGTGTGGAGACTCATGCCCAGCAGCAATCAGAACCACATACCACAGTGCAGGGTGTGGTGGCTCATGCCTATAATCCCAGAACTCAGGAGGCAGAGGCAGGAGGATTGCTGTGATGTGAGTTTGAAGCTGAACTACAAAGTGAGACTGTCTCAGAAAAAAAAAAAAAAAAGAAGTCGAGTCTTGGTGGCAATATGCCCCATTGTACTTCTTGGTGGCATCTTGCCGGTGGCACGTTTATTCAGCTGATGGTTTTGGAGGCTGAGGCTGAAGGAAGTTCAAGAACATGGTGCCAATAGCTAGTGAGAACTTTCTAGCTCCATCCTAATATGATGAAGAGTGTCACATCATGAGACAGAATGAGTATATAAACTCAAAATCTTTTTTTAAATAAAGCCCTTAATACCATCATGGGGGCTTCACCATCATTACTATAATTACCTCCAAAAGATCAAAACTCTAGATGCACCAAAATATGAATTTGAGGATTAAGTTCCCCACACACAGATGTGGGGGAACACATTTAAACTGCAGCAACTCCTCATATTCTTTGGGGGCAGAAGGACAACAAACTAAATAAGCCATATCTCCCTCCCGCAAGTCACAGGCTCGGGGCTTGGTCTTTTGCAGAGTCATGTTGTAAGGTTAGATCCATTTTACTCTCCTGGGTTCCCAAGGCCCTGATGCTTTGCCTCATGGCCTGGATTTGCTGATGGGCCCAGGCTGCCACACAGTGGGTATGTAGTGACCCTGGATAGCAGATCAGGAGACCCCAGTCCTTACCCTGTAATCTGGCCAAGTCATATCACTTTTCACCTCCTGGGTTTGCTCAGGTTTCCAGTAGGGATAAGAAACTGAGCCTTGTTTTCCTCCCAGGGTGCTGTGACATTAGATTGGAGTGTGTCTATAAAACTATTTCATGGATCCTAAACACCATTTACAGATAGAAGAAATTAGAATCTCATGATGAACTCCAGCCAAGAAGACAGAACTCTTACCAGTCTGGTTTTCTAGGCCCGAGAGTAAACCAGGGTGGAAGATGGAAAAATGGAGGAAGGCAGTCTGCCCACAAAGCAGCTGCTAACTCCAAGATGGCAAAACCAAAGACACAGCTGGAGCCTAGGGCTGGTCCCCACCAGCGCATGGAGCAGACAACATCCTCACCGATGAGCTCAGCCTACCCTCTCAGTCTTGCCCACCTTTGTGCCCCTAAATGCTGTCTGGGGAGCAAACTCCAGAATCTCTCATTTGGCATTTACTGGGGAGAAAAATGGATCCAGATTGACATGTCGTTTCACCAAGGCTCCATTTTCCATTTCAGTCATTAAATAGAATTTTGCTTTAAAATGATTAATAACTTTGAATTCATATAGCAAGTTATAGATTAACAATTGTGGGCCCCATAGGCAAGAACAAAAGAAACTTCATTATTGCATTTCATTCATCAAACCTCTAATAAGAATGTCATTACTTATGTGACTTTGCCTTCCAACCCTGAACAATAGGCCACTTCCTAGGACTTTGTGTGACCTAACAACCACCCCAAAAATGAATATGTTCACCTGCAAGGAAAAATATTACCCTGGATTTACAATGACCCACTGAGCCATGAAAAGGAAATCTCAGAAATGTCCGTCTGGACTTGTAGTGACCTGGCTCCACAAGCCTTAGTGGAAAAAGGGCAACTGAGAGGTCTTGGTTTGTACCACCCCTCAAGAAAAATATCCAAATGATGCCCTTGAAAGTTATATGCCTGCAGTTATTCCAAAAACAACACCCCAGAATAGATGAACCAATGGGCCAGGAAGCGACTTTCCTTGGAGGATAATGTCTTCTGCAGTATGCTGGCTGTGTGAGTGATTTACACCCTGGCCCCGAAGGTATTATGGGCTGCCCTCACAAAGATATGGCCCTGTTTGTCTGGGCCTTGCATGCTTTTCACCAATCTAAGGCTGGCTCTGCCTTTGATGGCATTTTTACAGACTGTGGTCTCTTTCACTCAGATGTTGTGTTTTCTCGTAGTCTCCCCCAGAAGTGCACCTAATATGTCTCCAAGGCTCACTCAGCTCCTTCCTCTCTGCTTGAGACATTTTTCCGTCTCACTCAGCATTTCTACCAGCCAGGGTTGCAGACCAGCAATAGTGCTTGACCTTCAGCAAGCCCAGCTCAGTACCTATTCGTTGGAAAGCTGCTTCTTCTCTTCCTGTTTCTTCTTTGGGAGATGCTCTCATGGGACCTGTCTGCAGATGTGAGCAGGCAGGAGCCCACTATCTGCCAGGTGGGGCTTTGGAGGTGTTATGGCTTATATATAGATGTGACCTCACCAAAGCCTTGTGTACATGTAGGTGGGGCTTTTCAGAGGTGGCAGGATCTAGTGTATGATGCTGGAATTACATGTATGATGCTGGGAATAAGGGTGCCCCATGCTGGGTGTGGGTGGCACCAACTAGTAGACTTACAGCCTGGGTAGAATATAAAAGGACAGAAAGAAGCTGCTGTTGTTGCTGCTGCTTGCTGCTTCCTGACTTCTGCCTGCCACACCAAGAACTATTTCTCCACTGTGATGTGGCCCTTTGCCTTGGAAGCAGCCAACTATGTACTGAAACCCCTCACAGTATGAGCTGAAATAAACCTTTCTTCCTTTAACTTGTGAAGGTTGGATATTTTTTTCTCAGCGGTAAGAAAAATAACTAAAACCGAAGGGTTAGCACAGCACCTACCTTCCTCCAACAAGCTGTTGTGCCAGGCCCTGTGCTCAGCCAGCAATCTACCACTGCTGGAGCAAGGATCGCTCCCACAGAGGCCAAGTGATCAAACACAAAACAAACTCAAGCAAAGCCTTTAATCATTGAAACTGATTGTTGTAAACACACTAAAGAGAACTAACAGGGTGAGCTCCCCACAGCACTCTTAGAAGCAGAAGCCAGATGAGGTGTCACCTCCCTGAGTCTTCTATGATCCCTGTGCCTCTGCTTTACCTCCTCCAGCCTCCTTGCTTCCCTTGTCAGCTCTAAGAGGAGAGCCATAAAGTCATTCTGCCTGCCTAGAGTCTTCAGATTTTCCAGACTCTGCAGGGATAAAGTGACAAAAATAAGAGTGGAGACCGAAGGTCCTAGAGTCCTGGCTCTCCCTTGGGTAGGCTGATGTTGGCTCTAAAATTCACCTTTTCTAGAGGAGGACCCCGAGAGTATTCATCTCCCAAGGTGTTCATGAGAACTGAGTGGAGTAAGAGTGGAAACTTTGTGAAAGAGGTTTTGTTCCAGTTTCAGAAATTCTCCTGTTGCTAAAGAAGAAGGAAGGAATTATTATGAGTGTATGAGGCCCTGTGGGGCGGATCTGTAAATAAGAATTGATCTCTAGGGCTTGAACAGTCCTAAAGCTGGCCCCTGGGAGGAGGAGGCTGCCCTTTTAAGAGCCCCTGCCCTTCTGTACTCCATTTTGGCTTTCCATTGTATATCACCCTCTGCCTAGCCCCAGATGGCTCCTTTCTCTAACAACCTGCCTCCTCTGTATTTGCAAATCTTTATTTTTCAAGATGAACAGCTACCTGCTTGAGTCCTCATGGCTCTCAGTATTCAAAAGAAAAGAGAATCTGATTGGTTCAGCCCATTAGCCAATGGGTAGCTGTCCTTCGGCCAGGTGCCTAGGAGGCAGGAGGAATCAGATTGGTTGAGTACATGAGCCAAAGCTGACTTCTCTTCAGTCAAGTGTCCAAGCTGAGACTGTTGCTGAAGGACAGGAGGGAGGCTGGAGAAGGGTGACATGACCTATGGGTGATTTCTTAAAAGGGAGAGATTGCTATGAAATGCTTTCTACACAAAGGCTACTTTGTTATGTTTGTTTAAGTTTTTAACTCTACTGATTCTTATCTCTGAAATGGACTATTGTCTATTGATCACAAGTTGCTCTTTGTCCCTCGCTCTCACACTGCAAACTTCTTAAGGTGGGAAACAAATTTCAGACATTGTCAGCCTTTACCCCAATGACCCCACTCTTCAAAGCCTCTCTGAAGAGTTCCATGCTCCTCACAGCCTCTTTTGCCACGACCTCTCTATTTCTGGGTGTGGCTCCTGAGCAGTGCTCCGGACCTAAGATGCCACAGCTCCTTTCCTTCTCCCACTCAGCAAGGTTCTTTTCTCAGCAACCCACATCCCTGGAGTGGAAGCCTGCCCCTCCCTCCACCCTAGGGGAATCTTCAGCATACCTCTCTGCTTTGCTGCTTGCCTTTTGCACACCTGTTGTTCAAATTTCCAGTTATTAGATTGACCACCACACCCCCAGTTTGTCAATGCATTAAAAACGTCCTTATGGGCTGGGGATTTAGCTCAGTGGTTCCGGCACCTGCCTTATAAGTGCAGTGACCCAAGTTCAATCCCTGGTAACCACCAACAACAATGCCGGGTATGGAGACTCACACCCACCAGCAGTCAGAACCACATACCACCATACCAGGCCTGGTGGCTCATACCTGTAATCCCAGCACTCAGGAGGAAGAGGCAGGAAGATTTCTGTGAGTTCAAGGCTGAGCTCAGGGTCGTCCCGAACTACAAAAGTGAGACCCTATCTCAAAAAAAAAAAGTCCTTGTTGTTCAACAAAAAGAATCTCATTTTACCTGCCCTGGTAACTTTGTGATATGTAATTAACTAGACTGAACTTCCTTCCCCATAGGTTTTGGATGACTCGAATGAGACCCCAAAAGGATGTTGTTCTCAGGGGAGATTCAGAGGGTGGAATGGAGGCAGCCGCTGTTGTATGGCTCTCCAGAATCTGCTAACACAGCTTGGTATGAGAGGCAGCAGCCAGGCCCACAGGCCTTAATCTCCCAAGTTCTCCTTCGACATCTCGGATCCCAGTGAAGATCCCAGGCTTCTGCACAACAGTTCACATCTGAGATCAGAGACAGCAGGAAATAACACAGGCCCAAGTCCTCCTCTTGCCTTCTGCTGGGCATTCCAGCTGATTCTCACTCGCTCCGCTTCTCTTTCCAACTGGGATCTTGTGAGCTTCAGGCCCCAGCATCCAACAGAAGAGTAGTCCAGAGACTGCTTGACCAGCCATACACACATAGGCATCCTTGTGGGTCCCCCTTTTTCTGCTGAACCCGGATTGAAACTTCTACTGACAGCAGTCTGCTACCTCACTTGACCCAGAGCACTGGACTCAGAGATTACTTTGCATTCTGGATAGATTTGCTTTAATAAAATTCAGAGGAATTTTAACTTCAGCAAAATGACTCTTTTCAAAGCCATTGATAAATTTATCAAGTAAAATGATCAACTCCACATGCCTATTGAAAAGGAGGACAAAGAAAGGCCCTGCTTCAGGCTGATCTTGCTGGAGAAACATTCTAACTTGTTGAAATTTTTAGAAAATTGACATGTATTAAGAAGACTGGAAGGAAATCGCTGCCGTGGGGAGGTGAAGCAGTAAAGTCCTCCGTGTGTTTTCACACGAGTGCCTTGCAGCACTCAGGAGAGAAGGGGGAGCTTCCTCGATGGACAGCAGAGGAGACTTTCGACACTCAGCGGTGTGTGCAGTAATTAATAGATTAGAGCATGCAAATTTGAGGGCTTCAGAGCATAACACAACCCCTCAGTTCAACTTTATTTGGAACACACAGTATTTTTGTCTGGTCGGTTTTTATTATTAGCTTCTAATGTTTAAAACCAGAAAGCTTGCCCCTTTACCCTCCAAAATAGTACTGGAAGTGAATAGAAGAATGTCATCTACCAACCTCCAGCTATCTGGAAACCATTTACATTTTCTGTTTATTCTTTCTCCCAAAAGTAGCTGTTGCTGCTTTGGAGGAAAATAATTGCTTCAGTGAAGACTGGATCCCTCCCCAGCCTCAATAGAGCAGCTAAATAATGTCCACAGGCTCTTGGGATGACTTCACTTGGAGAAAACAGCACTGGGGGGGGCAGTGGCTGGAGCTGGCACCTGCCATCCTGGACTTCCCACGACTAAAGCAAGACTTGTGGTGCTATGACCCAGAAAGTATGAGGGAAGCAGGGGTGAGCTGGTCATCCCAACTGGAAGGCTTGTCTTGACAGAAAGATTAAAGAAAATGCAAGGTCAGGGAACTTGAGAGCTGAAATTTTGCTGTGGAGTGAAAAGTTTTTTAATGGGGCTCAAGGAACAAGTCGGGAACTGTCCCTCATCTTACGGTGCCCTATGCTGTCATGAAAGAACCCAGCCAGCGGCCAGTGCGTCCCGGCTCTGCTGTTAACTGGTTGGGTGGCCAGAAGTAAATATTCCCCTCCCTTTGCTCCAGTTCCCCTTCCATAAAGAGGCACTTAGGACTCAGGGGCCACGGTTTTCCTCCCTGGGTATAGCAAGCTGGTATGTGCTATGCACTGTTAAACTCACTTTCAAACTATTTGGCTTCACTGAGTAGCTGCACGGAAACTCAGTGACTTTGTTAAATGAGGGACTTTGGTATTACTTCACAATGTCAATAGCTATTCATCACATGTTGGCCCCAGTCGGGTGTGCTATAGGTGTCCTGAGTGCATTCTTTCATTGAATCCTCACAATAATCACTAATGTACAGAGGAGGAAACTGAGGTACAGAGTGATAAAGCCACAGGTCCTGTTACTCAGATGTGAGCTCTGAAGCTGAGATCAAACCCACGGAGTCCAGGCTCAGTGCCTGTGCACCAGCCACCGCTCTGCGGGGCCACTTCCCTTAAGGTGCGTCTTGTTTGTTGTTGAGGTTTTACTGATTCATGGTTGAAGAAGTGAGTCACTGAGTATCACTGAGTGATGTCCAAGACCTGGGTTTATATGTGGTCTGCTACATCACAGAACTTCTTCAAACATTAACTCATTCATCTGGAAAATGGACTAAGAATTGGGGAAGCATCTGGGGTCTCTGTGGAACTCAGTAAGAGGCTGCCTCTAAGACATGTATGACTCCCTGGTGAGCAGGTTGAAGGACGGGTCTGACATGCACACCACAGCTCAGGCCTAGAGGTGTACCATTGGTAATGGCACCAGCCTAGAAAGAGCCCTGGTCACATGGTCACTAGACCGATAAAGCACTCTGCTGAATTCACACAACAAAGGGTCACAGCTGAGGGTGAGGTAAGGACAGCCTAATGCAGCTACTGAGCATCTCTCTAGATTCAAGTTGAGGAGGGAAAGAAGCCAGAGAGGAAGATGTAGTCACCACCATGCTGCTGTCATCACAGCTTATCTCTGCTGTGAGAAGCAAGACAGGAGTGCCCTGCCAGGTAAATGGTGACTGTGGGGGACAGGGTGGCTCCTTGGGTCCCTCCATAATCTGCATCTTGATCTGATGTTGGTTCCAGGGAGGTGCTCACCTTGTGAGTAGGTCATTGAAGCCAGTGAGTCTGGGGCCTGATCTCCACTCGATCCGTCCATGGCTGTGTGTCCTTGGGCATGTTTCTTAACCTCTCTGAGCCTCACATTTATTATCTACAAGACTACCGTGCACTTCCTAAAGGTGCTCAGAAGGCAAGGTTTTTTAAATGTGTTCAAAATTGCACAGGATCTGGAGCCCAACATATGTTCAATTAGACATTGCTCTCAGGGCCTGTGATGTAGCTTAGTGATAGAGGCTTGCATAGCATTTGTAAGGCCTAGGAGCCATCCTCAGTATCAACACTCCCCCCACCACCACCACCATAGTTCTTTTCCTTCACCTTGCCTTTCAGAATTCCTGGCATCACGTGGGACAAGGTATGCAGAAGACACTTGCTTGATAAATGACTGAGTGAACCTTCTGAGTATGGGTTGGCTATTCTCTGAGCCTCCCAAAACACTAGATAAATAAATAAAAGCCTGTTCTTAACCAACTGAAGCAGACGCTCCCTGTTCAGTGGTCAGGACACGGCTCCCATGGGCCCTGGTCCTTTCCCTGGAAAGCCTGGGGTTTCCTGACAGCGTGTCCTCTTCCCACTTACTGGTTTAGTTGCTTTTGGCAGAGAGGCCTGTGGAAATCACATGTCCCATGTCAGCTCACTGCTTGCTTTTCTGAAGGACACCGAAGGAAACTGAAGTGGGAATGGCCTCACCTTACCCGAAACCCTCCTCTCGTGCTGAATAAGTCCTGACTGCTCTCTCAGCCGGACCAGCCAGCATTGCTCTGAGCTGAGCCAGGCCTAGAGTAAAGGGTGCAGCTCAGAGAAAGCTCCCCACAGTGGCACACAGAGATCTGGTGTAAGAAGATAGCATGGACCAGTCCTGGACACGCAGTGAAAGCCCTTCTGCTAAGGGACACTGGCTGGCTTCCTCAGTGACACCATACCCACCATCTTCACATCTGCCCAGTGGAGCTGGATGGTCAGGTTGGTGCATAGACCAGGGAAAGAAATGCCCAGGGCAGCCTCCTGGCCTCTGTTTCAAGGGTGCCCTGTCTTGACCACAGGCACCCCAGTGGGGACAGCAGGCTAAACAGAGGAGAGGAACACTGGCTTTTATGTTTCTGCATTATATGCTGCCATTCCTAAGCCCACAGAATCTTCCTTTTGTTCCCTCTGTCATTCTACTGCATTAGCCACCAAACACTTAGCCAGTGGCTACTGTCTCTTTCATCACGCCAGTCACCGGGCAAAGTGCTGGGGGTCCTCATCCTTGCCTTGGGACTGATGGTTCATGTATATGTTTAGTTCATGAGGCAGCTCAGCTGCATTCACAGGAACCAAGTAACAATGGCTTTAACAAGACAAGTTTATTGCTCTCTCGCTTGAAGTCTAGATTAGTAGTCACCGTGCAGGTAGGTGACTTTGTTCCATGACCAAACACTGGACTCAAATTCCTTCCACTTTGCACTTTGATCCTTGTGCTTCTCATCACCCACATGGTCAAAGCTGAGAAACAGAACTGGAAGGTAAGGGATGTCCTCAAAGTACCTGACCCAAAGGTTTTTACATTACTTCTTGAATCCTGTTGGTCTTTCTTAGTCACATAATCATACCTAGCTGCAAAGGAAGTTGGGAAATGTAGTCTGTAGCAAGATGGCTCCCTATCCAGATAAAACCTGGGAGTTTTATTACTAAAAAGAAGGATAGATTTGGAGGGAAGTTTCTGCCACATGAAGAAAGATAACAATAAATGAATAATTTTGTTGCATAAGTTAAAAGGGCCCAGAAGACATTTGAGATGACATTGGGGCAGAAAATTGAGTGAATTAAGGCAGTTGTTCATGTGCTATCACAGGAAAGAGTGTGTCTTGGAAAATAAAGCAAGGAATAAAAGATTCTAGGTGGGGGAGAAGCTTGTCATATTTAGGACTATCAGAGCCAGGTATGACAACATGCACCTTTAGTCCCAGCTACTCAAGAGGCAGAGGCAGAAGGATCATTTGAGCCCAGGAGTTCAGGGCTAGCCTGGGCGACAACAAATTCCGTGTCTAAAAATAAAATAAATTTAAAATAAAACTTAAAAGGAATAGCTTTTTGAGAAAAATCACAAAGGGCCTGGCTGATCACAGAAAAAGTGCTGGATTTTATTCGGAGGGTGAAGGAGGAGGAAGGCATAGAGGTAGAAAGCAGGAGGCTGTCCATCTGTCAGGTGAAAGGAGAGGTGTCGCGGTGCGCTTTCCCCAGTCAGGTACTGAAAGCATAGGCCCCGGCCCTGAGGGTTAAAGTGGAGAGAGATCTTAAAGACGCGTGGGCACACACACAGCGTCGGAAGAGCCGGGCCTGGCTAGACACAGCAGCAGGAAGCCATTCTGAGAGCTTGCCCGATCCATTCTCGCTGAGAATGTTTCCCAATATAATTTACAAAATTTCAGTTGGAAATGCATTAGCAGCTGAGCGGTGAGGAACTTCTATGGGGTAAATAGGAAAACTAAATTAAAACCCCAGCTTCAAACGCAATCGAACGGTGTGTGCAGCCCCCGCAGTCCTCTCTAACCTTTTCAAGTCCAAAGAGCTCTTTTGTTTTACCCAGTTTATGGGCTGCCTTTCATTTGATTTGGTTGCAGAACGTTTTTATGGAATCTACTCAGACGACTGCTGACGCGCCAGTGCAAGTCCCTCCGTGAACACCTCCATCCTGAGAGGATCTTGGGGAGGGGGAGAGAGAGACAGGCGTTTCCAACACAGAGAACGGAAAATGGAGAGATCAAGAGCAGCAGTGAGTGAGACCGACAGGTTTGGAGGCAGAGGAAACAAGAGTAGTACAACGGCATTCCTCTGGCTCCTTCCAAAACAGTGCATCCTAGGGCTGAAGGTATTGCTTAGCAGCAGGTAGGAGGCCCTGGGTTCCCTCCACAGCACAAGAGAACAAGCAAATAAACAAACATGGGGACTACTGGTTGCTTTGCGTTATGTCAGTCTTTTACCGGCCTTGTGTCTGTTCATTTTTTCCCCGCCGCAGTACCAGGGATCGAACTCAGGATCTCATGTTTGTGAGATAGGCACTGGAACCACTGAGCAAAATCCTGGGCCCTCAGTCTATTGTTGTGATGGGTCGTTTTTCAAATATCTACATGAGTGTCCACACTTTCCTGGCTGGCATTTGTGAGATCTTTAGCACAAACCGGTCTCTTCCTTCACTCAGTGACTTCTTAGGTACTGGTCTCTTCTCTGTGTGGCGCCCCTTTCTTTCTGTTTTTGAGTGATGCAGTGTATAGGCCCAGCTGAGTCTCCACGCTCTGAAGACAGGCAGGCATCTGTCACGCGGGTGCAGGGCCACGCAGCCTGGGAGCGTCTCAGGCTATCACCAGCTGAGACACTGCCAACTCCCGCTACCCACCCTGGATCCTGCCTCTCATGGAGTCAAGGTGACAGACATAGTAGCATCTATTAAAAGTCTACCAGGCACTAGGGACCCAGGACAAGTTCCTGCTGTCACCAGCAAGCAAGCTACAGGAAGCAAGCAGATACTTAACAATTCCCTGTACAGATCAGTGCTTTGGAAAAAAGTAACATAGACTGTGCTTGATTGGTGGGACAGGTGGTTTCTTTGGTAGAGTAGTAGCAACTGGCATTCAGAGGAGAGACATTTGAGTAGAGACTTAAATAGTGTGATAGGTGGAGACCAAGATGCGTGTGCCAGGTAGGAATGAGCTAGAGAAGGAAAAGAAAGAAATGTCTTCACACTCCTTGATTGCATTTGGTGACTTGGATAGCTGGTGAAGAGAAATATTTGTAAAGGTCCCCACTTTCATGTTAGTGTAGGTGCTAGAGTTACCTGCACTGCGCTAGGTAGTGTATGGATAAAAAATGCCTCACCAAGTGTCTAGCCAAGGAGGTCACTTGGTGATGGCACCGATGGAAAGTCCTAGAATCTGTGCCCCAGATCCACAGAGCGTTTCCCCCAGAGGTCCGTGTTCCATCCACAGGCAGAATCTTGTCAAAGCTTCTCCCACTGTCCCTGCACTGAGCAGGTGAACCAGAGAAGTGTGGCCTGTGTGCAGCAGGGCCAACCCAGCTGCCTGGCCCGGCTGCGAATGTTCTGCAGGACACAGAGGAGACAGAGGAGAAACAAAACACTCTTCTATGCTAAACTGTCAAAAGCAATATCTTCAGCTAAGCTGTGTTACTTCTCAGGACCGATCAATGCGTTCAGAGGGAGTGAGAAGTCTACAGAGTTCTACGTTTGGAGGGACTAGCTCTGCCCAAGGCAGATCAGAGCACAAAAGTATGTCGATGCTGCAGACTGTGGCTAGAAATGAGAGAGACACACACCTGGAACAAGGAATTGCTGTAGTCACATATGGATAATTTCTGAAGAAAAGAGATCAGCAATTAATGCTGGACTTTCACTGTATGTATATCATGTATGTATATAGATATATACCTATATCTATCTATATATATCTATATATATATCTATATATATCTATAAGTAACCTGTGTATATAGCATACAGATATACAGATTATATATAATATATAGATATGCTGATTATGTATAACTATATATATATAATATACAAATATATGGATTATATATATAAAATATTGAAGAGTATATAAAAGAATGTCTTGCTTGAAACAAGATTATTTGCTGGAGTGTTCTAACCACCATACTTCCTTGTTTTATGGCAAGAACTAAAACTAAAGCAGTAAATGAATTAAAAGGAAAGGCGATTTTAACCCTAATCTCCTCTTTGAGCTTGAAAGGGAAGGACAGCAGAGACAGGGAGAAAACTAAACAAAGTCAGAAGTGAGACAACAATGTGGGAAACAGCATCACATAATAGACAAAGGGCTAATTTTTATTATTTACAAAGAGCTCTTACAAATCAATATGGAAAAGACAAACAGCCCAACCGATAAATGAGCAAAGTACAAGAACATGCAGAGAAAAGCAACACATTTGGCCAGTGATCTAGGGAGAGAAGCTCTATCTTACTCACTGTGAACAATATGAAAATTAAACATTATCACTTACTTCTTTTAACAGATTGACAAAGTTTTAAAATTAGTTCTAATTTGGAACCCCAGAAGTGACTCTTGGGATGTATTTAAATTTAAGTAGTTGATTTGGGAGGCACCCTAAGAAATGACAGAAGGAAGCAGGAAGGAAGAGAGGGAAGGGGAAGGGAAAGAGCGGGGAGGGGAGGGGAAGAAATGAAAGAAGTTAGCCGTTTGGCTGGAGCTTAATGCCCTGAGGAAACCGGAGAGGAGGGGGGTGGAGAGAACACTCGGAGCTCTCTTGTCTGAGGGGATTTTTCGTGCCCCTGCTCCTATCATACACTACCCCAAAGGTGCTGGAGACAGGCGTAGTCATCCATTCCCGGCCCTTCCAGTCCACAGTGAGCCCACAGTGGGACAAGACAGTCCCTGGTAGGCAGAAGCCCAAGTCACAGAAGTGCAGGTGCTGAGAGTGGGAAGCTGGCAATCAGGCCGCACACCTTGAAAGGATCAGGGGGGAAGGGTGGAGGGCCAGAGCATCCCCAGCGTGTGTACAGAAGCTCCCATGAGGCAGCGGTGCTATCATCTCATTTAATACTGAGAATAACCTTGTGGAGTGGATGGTACTTTTATTCCCACTCGCAAGTGAGCAAACAGAGACACCAAGAGATTGGTTAAATAACTTTCCCAAGATCCTGAAAGGAGACTGCCAGCTCCTGCGCCCCACCCCTGGAGCCTCTCCCGCTTGCTTCTCCAACCTCCAGGCTATGGTCTCTGCTCCTGAGGTCTTTGGCAGAGCTGCTCACCAACATGTCTTGTTCAGCCATTTGCTTTTCAGCTCTTCCTTCTTGACTACGCTGGCCTCCCACAGTTCTGACTTCTGCCTGTCTCATGGGAACTGTTCCAGCTGTCTGTGATCTTCCTAGGCACACAATGCCTAACAGATGACTTCAGCTCCTAGTTAAATGTTGTCTCTCCCAAGAGCCCTTCCCTACCTGCCTCCCTCCCTTCTCCTCAAATTTAAAAAAGAATAATAACAACAACAAAAACCAACTCAGTCTCTGCCCTATTCTACATTGGTTACTTTCCTTTTCTTCATTGCTATGGTTTTCTGATAATTTTCTCATTTGTCATTTGTTCTCTGTTTATTTTCTGACTCCTTCCAATAGTCTGGAAGTTCTGTACTGTTAGGGCTTTGTCTATTTTGTTCCCTATGGCATCTACAGGGCCTAGAACGTTTCTTGGAACATAATAAATGATCATTAAAGATTAATGAATGTATAAAAATGAACTAGTTGAGTGAGATGGTGCCTGACTATAATTCCAGCACTCTGGGAGCCTGAGGCAAGAGAATTCAAATTTTAGGCCCAGCTCAGGGATTTAGTGACTTTATAAGAGTCTATCTCAAAGTAAAAAGTAAGAAAAAGAAAAGGAAGAAAGGGTTTCTCCAGTCTTAAAACAGTTGTACGCCCTTAAAATGTTTGTACAGCAGCCTTGACACACTCAGACTCCCTACTCTGGTCTTACAATTGGCCTCACAAGTGGAAGTCATCACTAGCACCAGGTCCTCACACAGTCCTGTGCCTCCGTTGTCCTCTGCCTGAAGCCCTGGGTACAATTCCATGAGTGGAATTCACCAGCCTTGCCATCTGGGGCTGCGTAGGTGGTTTTGTGTAGTACATATATATGAGAATTCCTTTATAATCTTTCTTGGGAAATTTAAATTTTTTTTCTTCCAATTCCTAAAAAGTGAGTTAAGAAGCTGAGAAAAACAAGAGAAAAAGACTATCATTCCCCCAATGAGTACTAAAGTTTAGCAATCAACATGTGGCCATTACTCATTTGAAGGGATCAATCAAAAACAAGAACAGGAAATAACAAAGTGGGAAGCAAAACAAGCCGTGACTTGTTTTCTGGATGGTGTGTGGTGCTTCAACCTTGCTGGAAGAACTGAACATTACAATATTCAAACGTTACTCAATAATGTGCATTGGCATTTGCCAGTATTTGAGTATTTGCTAGAAGCAAATATTTTTATAGCATCTTTGTGAAGCTCTATAAATACTGTAATTCACTATTTTTAATTTATCCAACAATGTTTTTAGACATCCAGAAGAATTCCTAAGGAAAAGAATACGAAGAATGTTAGAAGTATTTTAAGAGTAACTTATAATTTGGCGAATTGCAGTTTCCCAGATCCAAAGATGAATATCTTCTGAAACCCGGGAAACCCACCATAGCTATCACACAGGACGGCAGCTTCCTAGCCGGAAGAACTTTGTTATTCCACACGTGAATGGTGAGATCTTGTAAGGGGGCTCGTGGGCCTCAGAAACAGCAAACCAATCAGACATCACAAATACCTTTTATTCCTGACCAGCAGGAGTAGACAGCAGCTTCTGGGGACGGGCCGTGTGCCAATAGAGCACTACAGTAACAGAGACAATAAGGTTGAAAACATGCATGTACACCCTTCTATGTGTTTGTATTTGCCATATTTTCCATGAACACTGCATCTTCTTTGCTCAGTAAATTTCTCATCTGTAAAATAAAAGAAATAGAAAAGTCCTTGATTTTTTTCTTTTGAGACAGGGTCTCGCTTTGTAGTTCAGGCTGGTCCTGAACTCAGCCTGAAACTCAGCAATCCTTCTGCTTCTACCTCCCAAGTGCTGGGATTATAGGCACGAGTCACCTCGCCCAGCATTGTGGTATGTGGTACTGATTGCTGGTAGGTGGCATTGTGGTACGTTGTTACCAGGGATCGAACTTGAGACCTTGTGCTTTCAAGGCAGATACTGGAAGCACTGAGCTAACTCCACAGCCCAGTCCTAATTTTTCTTTTTCAAATGTTATTTTCAGTGAAATCTGAGTCTATAAGAACTCCAAAGTACACCATACAGTAATGATAATATTAGCTACCTGCTTGGTGTGACTTTCGACACTATATGCATATTAACTCACCTCAGCTTTGTCACATCTGTGTTGCTGTGAGAGACGAAGAGACTGATGTGGTTCCAAAGGGTTTGAATAACTCAACCTTTGTCACACAAGAGCAACCTGGTTCTAGAACCTAAGGTTTGGTGGCAGCAGACGGCCATACTCCGTGTGTCAACCTTCCTCTTCTTTGTCCCCACAGCAGCCTCCCAGCAACCCCAGCTCCCCAGAATCCAGCTGGAAAAGTATGCTCTGCCCTGTGTGACCTTCAAACTCTCTTTTGGCTTAGGTCTAACTAAAGTCGCTTCAATATCACTGCCCATTCTTGCAGTTCATCACCACATTTAAATCTATGGTGCGTCTGTAGTGCTTTACGTGGTATGGCGGCCCTTCAGGACAGAAGAGGCATGGGCTCTTTGTTTGGTATTTATGATCAGGAGCACAGAGATCAGCTTGAGGTCATTCTCCAATTACCTGGCAGGGGCAATCCTAAAAATCGAGTCCCCTGACTCCTGGTTCAGGCTCTTTTCTACACCACCTGAAAGCACATTGTCACATGTGAACCATGTTTTTTTTTTTTTTTTTTTTTTTTATGTATCTTCCAGTCCTGGAGAAAGTGGCCGGTCAATAAAGATCTACTGCACTGAAGAGATGATTATTTCTGCTTCATGTTTGTAAAGTCAGGAAGGAACAATAGAAAACCTCATAAATTATGAGTCTGTTTCCCTTTCCACTGTTGATCTTTATTTTTCAAGTATGCTCTTTGCTATCCTTAGTGTAACACACAAAAACAAGTAAGCATTTGCTGATGATTCTTTAGGTGATCATGAAGCTTAGAGACCCAGAAGTATGTTGTGACTCCAAAGCTGCTGGTTGGTAGCATGGAAGCCCCGTCTTGTGTACTCACAGCCTTGCCTCACGGTACTGTATGACAATGTCTCCCCTAGGCACCTCGTGCTGCTCGCTGAGAGCCTCTAAAGTCTACAATTTCTGTGACCCAGACATTCCAATTCTAACAAGACCCAAATATGTGGTTACGGAGCCCGTTCATTCCAACACTATTTGCAAAAGCAAAAAAAATTAGGACCAGCCTAAAAAAGTCTGCAATGGGAATTGGTTCAGTATATTGTGTTAAATGTAGCTCACAGACTATTACTTAGCTATTGGAATGTTTTGTGCATAGAAAATACTGTAGGGGCATGAGATAATGTCCACAATATATTTTTAAGAGGAAAAAAAGCCCATAATAGGAGCTGAGGGCATAGCTCGGTAGAGGAGCATGTGCTTAGCATGTGCGTGATCCTAGGTTCAATCCCCAGCACACTGTCTCCAAAATCAGGGAATATAATAATTAGAGCTAGAAGAACACAGATACATTTTAATTAAATATATTATGTATATACTGTATAACAAGGAGGTTGAAAACACATATACTAAAATTTAACAGTAGTTCTTTTCAATAAAGTTACAGATGGCTTTATTGTTTATCATTTTGCATAGCTTGTTTTATAAAAAGAATATTTATTTGTGCGATGAAAAACAATAAAACTGTGCTAAAGTGATGCTATGCAAGAACACTTCATAGCCCCAAATGATGTTTATGCTGTAGTTTGAATAATACACTAACAAGTACAGACTGTATTTATTAGATTTGTTATGTGCAGCCACTCAGCTAAATTCTTCACAACTTGCTTCCTTCAGTCCTCACAAACACAATGTAAGAAAGGCATGCTCAATGTAAAATAAGGTGAAATGGGACAATGTAGAGATTGTAACAAAAAAGTAAGGAAACAAATTTTATATATATGGGGGGGTGGTAGGGTGGGTGGGGCTATGGGAAAAAATGAGAATTAAGTTGTGTCTTATACTGGTACAAATCCCCATTATGGAGTGCAATCATGATGTGTATATTTAATGTACCAATAAA
>PVIR01014864.1:0-39507 GCA_004026965.1 Petromus typicus
AAAAATTTTTAATTATCATATTTTTGATTTTAACATAAATAAATGTACATAGGTATATGTTATTTTTAATTTTTAATCTGAGTATACATTTTAAAAAATGATTTCCAAGGACCTGGGATGTAGCTCAGCCATGCAGTGCCTGCCTGGAAAGCGTGAGGCCCTTCGAGTCCTGATACCAACACAAAACAAATCAAAAGTGATTTCCAAGGTGGATGTGGCTCAGCAGGAGAGGGCTTATCTGGGCTACTCAAGGCCCTGAGTTCCATGCCCAGCACCACAAATATGTAAATAAAAGTGACTTCTCATTCTAACTCTGCCACTTTCTAGAAAAGGCAAAATGCTAGAGCTTTTATAGGAGAGTTTCAATTGTCAGGCATTGGTTGGAGGGAGCAAACACAAACAGGCAGAGAACAGGAGATTCTCAGGGCAGTGAAACAGTGCTCCATGATGTGAAATGGTAGCTACCTGTCACCGTGCATTGCCACAGGCCAGGCGTGAGCCTGAGTGTCCGCGTGGATGGGTGTGATGATGGTGTGCAGACTGAATTCACCAGAGGTGACAATGGGCACCTGGGTACAGGATGTTTGCAGGTCTGGGGCATGTGTGGGTGCAGAGAACAGATAGGGAGTCTGCTTTCTGCTGAATTCGGCTCTGGACCTTAAACTGCTCTTCATTTTTTTCAAGGAGAGGGCAGTGTTGGGCTTGAACCCAGACCCTTGCTAGACAACTGCTCTACTAATGAGCTACATCTCTGGCCCCACAAATCCTTTCTTTTTACACAGTGATTATTTATTTTATTTATTGCTTTTATTAGTACATATCTGCACGACATAATGATTACATTCACAGTCAGAAAATGGTACATACACATAACACATTTCAATTCTTTTTTTCCCCTTTCCCCCTTTTTATTTTTCCAGCATCATATACATTTATTTATCTTCTAAGGTTTTTTAGTTTTTTTTGTTTGTTTGTTTTTTTTTTTTTGAAACAAGGTCTCGCTTTGTGGCTCAGGATGGCCCTGAGCTCAGCCTAAACCTCACATCACAACAATCCTCCTGCCTCTGCCTCCCGAGTGCTGGGATTACAGGCGTCAGCCACAATGCCCCGCACTGTGGTATGTGGTACTGATTGCTGCTGGGCGTGAGTCTCCACGCCCAGTATGGTACTTGGTTACCGGGATTGAACCAGGGTCCTTGCGCTTGCAAGACAGGTGCTGGAACCACTGAGCTATATCCCCAGCCCCCTAAGGCCTTTTAAATTAATTATCAAATGTATGGATTGAAAAGCAGAGTAACTAATAGGTCAAAAAATGCATAAAATATGTAAGACTTTTGTACTAAATCCAGGTACTCTCTGAGATACCTTATCCATGCTACATTACAATACCATTTTCATCTTCTCCCCTATTATCTTTCCTGTATTTTGTACTTAAAAGATACTGAATTTTACAGAATGCAATGAATCTATAGAGCTACTTTCAGTGATTATCATCTATACACCAACTCATTCCCCTCCCTGTCTACTACCACTGGGCTTTTTCTTCTTCCACCTCTACTTCTTCTTCTTCTTCTCCCCCTCCTCCTCTTCCTGTTTATATTTATTTTGGTATCTTTTGACACAGGGTCTTGCTACGTAATGCAAGTTGGCCTTGAACTCACTATATAGTCCAGGATGGCCTTACTGTCACAGGACCCCCTGTCTCAGCCTCCTCAGTGCTGTAGTGAAGGCTCCCACCATCACCCCTAGCTACTGGGCAAAGCCAATCTGTTCTGTCAAAACATTCATTAAGTTGAGCTCCTTTGAAGGAACAGAAGAGAACTAGGCATTAGCCAGCCACATACTACAACAGGTCCCAGAAGTCTTCCCGTTTCTCTCTTTATGTAGTAACAGCTAAAAGAGGAAGTTTAAAGTAATCCATTGTTTACTTGGTAATCTGAGCTAGTCATCTGAAGGTGGATGCGAATTTTTTTTGAGACAGGGTCTGGCTTTGTGGTTCAGGCTGGCCCTGAGCTCAGCCTCAAACTCACATCACACAATCCTCCTGCCTCTGCCTCCCAAATGCTGGGATTACAGGCGTGAGCCACCACGGCCGGCACTGTGGTATGTGGTACTGGTTGCTGCTGGGCGTGAGTCTCCACACCCAGTATAGTACGTGGTTACCGGGGATTGAACCCGGGTCCTTGCACTTGCAAGACAGGCACCAGAACCACTGAGCTAAATCCCCAGCCCTGGATGGGAATTTTGACTTCAGATTTTTTTTCTTCTTATGTTTAAACATTTTGGGATAGTTTCCCCCTAAATCTATAGTATTTCTTCATCTTTCCTAACTTCCAAACTTAATTTCATCTATATCTCAAAATAAAATGTGTTTTTAAAAATTGAGAAGTGTTTGTACCAAAAAAATAAGTAATTAAGAAAAGTTTTAGAAGGGAAAATATAAAACTCAACAAAAGTAGTATCTATGAGCCTTTACCAAATTTTGAGAAATAGGGCCTCAGTCAGGGATGCAGCTGAGCAACACAGTGCCTGTCTGGCAAGATCAAGGTCATGAGTTCTAATCCTTGATACAAAATATATATATATATATATATGTGTGTGTGTGTGTGTGTGTGTGTGTGTGTGTGTGTGTGTGTAAGATGATATCATTGTTTTACAGGGGAAAAAAAGGTGAAGATGGAAGGAGAAATGGAAACAAAGTTTTTATACACAGGGAGGAGTGTCAGCAAGGAGAGGGGCTCCATTGAGGCTCAATTCTCAAACTGAAACCAAAACACGCTGGAAATAAGGAGAATTTTCTTATTTATATACATTAAAGTAGTAAAAATAATACAAGAGCAATTTGAGAATATAATTAACACTGTAGCAAAACAACACTGTTACATTGCCAGACAGGTCACAGCACAGAGGATCTAGCTTGTCCTCACTCTAGCAAACAGCACCAATACATTGCAACTGTGGGTAAAAGAGCAGCACAGAGGGCCTCAGTTTGTCCTCCAAGTAGGGTTCCACTTCGAGCCCCTCTGCTTCGTGTTCCCTTGTCCTCTTATATCACCACTCCAGAAAGGGGTGGGTTATTCCTAGCCACTTCCAGATTCTTTGGAGAGGGGACCAGTCCCTCTCAGAAGTCCATGTGTGACCATTTTGCATATGTGTAGTCAGAAAAGGAAGGGTCATGTTCCTTTTCAGAGTACACAGCATATCCAAGGACACCCGAGCACTTCTTATTGTGTCTCTCCCAGTAAACATTTCCTCCCCCAAGTTTGTGTGGGGCTGCAAGCTCTTTTAACACAAATAACCTTTACAGAAGGGAAAGGGTCTGGGGGAGGGGAGGGGATAAAATAAAATAAAATTTATTTTTAAAAAACAAATAAGACCCAAGTTCTGATGATCAAACTTTCTTTGCTTTATGGGCAGGGGATCTCATACACTACTCAAATAAGATGTTAGGAAGCACGGATTGCCTAACAGTCCTGTGATGTCGAAGTCACTAGTGGGAGCTGCCCTGGGACCGGCTGAGCATTTGCACCTGGTGTGCATACAGCTCCTCGGACACTTGCTAAATAGGCCAGGGCTGGAAATCTTCTTGATACATATTATCATAGGTCATATTGCAGTAGGTACCACCACTGAAACATGGGGCATCTAATAACACATTATCATCACCACTGCTAAGACTCCATCAAAACTCCAAAAAGAGAATGCCAAGGATGTAGTGCTGAAAGAATAAGAAAATGGAAGATTTTAAAAAAGAAAGAGAGAACTAGGAGTCAAGGAGAGGGCAGATGAAATATCAACAAAACTTGTGAGGCTGGAAAGTAGATGACAAATAGCTGATGGAGTCGAGAACACAAAGAAAATTGAAGCTAAATTGTTGCCAAGGGAAACAGACAATGAAAAGGAAGCTATCTTGCATTCTCATTGAGCATCTCCCACTGGGAAACTCAGGACACCAGGTCTGTCTGTGGGACATCAGGAACCAGGCTACACCCCAGAAGACCCAGGAGAGGACTATAAGGCTCCCTGATCCCACTGCCCATTTTATGAAGCTGAACTGGTACCATTCCCACCTGGTAGAGCCAGGCTGTTTCTCTTGGAGCCTCAGTCTGTGGACGGAGCCCTCCCGCAGGCAAAGTGTTCTCAGGGGCGGTGAGAGGCTGTGATCCTGGCTGGAGGCCCTGAGACGTTGCCCCAATTCTTCCAGATATTTCTTTAACATCCCAACAGAGTTCCAGAAAACCAACGGAAATTTAGTTGTTTACAACTAAGAATGACAGCAAATACTGTACAGGGCAAAAATGGGCCATTAACCAGAGAGTAAACTAGGAGCCTCAGTGGAGTGTCTTCATATGCAGCTGCTGTGAGGCCAGATAGTGTAAAAGGGAAAAGAAAAGATGCCGAATATTATGTAGTATTAACAGATAAATGCGGACTAAGCCAACAGGCTTCTAAAATGTCGGTCTAATATTTGGCAGTTAGTGGGAAGAGAACGCCATAGCACGAGGTGGACCTCGGCTCACACTCGGGCTTCGCTCCCCACGAATGATTCATCTTGACAAATCTCACGGCTGTACCCTCTCAAAAGCCCGGTTTAGGCCCAAGCAGAGTAATGACAAATCTGATATCGTAAGGATTAAAAGAAAATGTGGGTGACGCTCTGAGTGCAGTGTCCAGGGTGTGATTGATTCTGGAGAAGGGGTTCATGGTCTGGTGTGTGAGGGAGTGGAGGAGACAGAGGGGCCACAGGCTGGGTCTGCCCTGACCGGAGGCAGGACGCAGGGGATCAGCACTCGCACTCTGGGTTGTGGGATCGCAGCCCCGAAGGAGACGGCGTATGTGGCCCCCCTGTCCTTCCGGAGAAGGTCTGGCGCACCCACCAGTAAAACAGACGTGTCCAACCAGAGCCCGGGGCAGGGGCGACCGAGGAACAGAGACAGAACTCGAGCTATCCCGGCTCGGAGCGCTGCGAGTGTGTCCACTGAGGAGGTTAACATAAGCGGATGGTCTGGGACAGCAGGGCCACGCAGGTGGACCCCGCAGACGCCACGACAGAGCTGAGACTCGTGACTCTGATTCTTAGAAAGCAGAAACAGCAGGAAAATAGCCTGCATGCGAACCGGTCCCTAAAAGTTGTGGTTGGGGAAATGCTTAAGATACACTTGTGCCTAAAGAAATAAAAAAATGGATCAAACTGCAGTGTCTCAATATATACGTATAACAAGACTCCTGACCTCCAGCTAATCATCACTGATCTTTCAGTACACTCTTTTCTATTCTGTGAGGGTATTTTACTTTTTAGAAAGTTTTGGTGAACCAGATCTTTGGGATTACTTATTTTCTTTTTTATGCTTTTTTATCTTTGCCCAAAATTTCTCCATAAGAATATACTGTTTTTACAATAAATGTAGGAAACACAGATTCCCCCCCACCCCCCCCAAAAGAAAACAACTATCCTGGAGGACAGATGTTAATAAACAACTCAGATCCCATAAAAGTCATTTTGATTTTGATCACAAAAAGGAAATGAAAGTAATTGTCCTAACAGCAAGGAAACAGTGACCTCGGGGCTGCTGCTCTTCCTTCCCTGTCCGCTGGCCAGTGCAGTGTACACTCTGGTTATCCGGCGTGATAAGGATCGGTGAGATTGTTTCTGGTTGTGCTGAAGACCAGCCAGCGGGCTAATGAAAGTGCAGATCCCAGCGGCCAGTCCTTATTTTTGTTCCTCCTTCACATGCAAAAAAAGATATTCAAATGAGTTCAACCTTTCCCTCTGCAAAGTCAGGCTCAACACTTTCGACATACATTGAAATGAAGTTGCTCTGGATAAACTGGGCTGTTATGATCTGCTTTTAACTTCTTCCTTGAAAGAGATACTGTTTGTGTTTAAGGAACTGTTAAAACAGCAAGTTGTTTTGGCACTGCCAGCAGCCTGTGAAAACAGGAATAACATGTTTAAGGATCACATCTTCCTATGAACAATTAAAATAACACTTTTCCCCTGCTCAGCTGAGTCAGTGATATTCCAAAAGCCTGAATTTGATAATTAAAATGGTGACGATTCCTGACTCCTCTACGTTGGAGTAAAGAGAAAGTTTTTGCTGTACTATCATTCCATATTGGCTCTGTGAGGTTGAGACTATCAATTGCTCAGTTTTACAGATGAGGAAACAGTGCTGCAGATTAAATCTCAGGCCCAGAGCCATAGGTTTGGGAGAAAGAAAGTCAGAATGAGAAGCCCAAGCTGCCCATCCGCCTGAGGAGATCTGCCCGAGCCACTGAGCTGTGGGCCTCCCCTGTCAGCTGCTGAAGGCCAGCCATCCAGAGCGCTGCAATTATCATGTTACCTCTGCCCACTTCTTGCTCCACCAACCTCTGCCACCCACATGCTGGCAGCGATGGAGGGCGAGTCTAGCACTGCGGCGAAGCTACCACTCCTGAGGGCCGATGAACTGATGTTGGAAAATCTACACATTTATTTGAAGCATACATGTTTGCAACAACATTTTAAACAAGCCAAGAAGAATTTGCTCTTCAAAGTAAGACCATAAATAAAGGATTGATTTGTAAAGGAATGATTGATTTGTAAGAGAATATGCATCTGGGCAGATTTGGATCTTTTTACACTTATAATTGCTAAGTCTATAAAAGACACCCTTGTGAAGAACAGGCCAGAACTGAGAAGGCAGAAATTAGAAAATAAAAAGATTAAATAAGGGCTAGAAATGTAGCTCAGCAGCACAGATCCTGCCTGGAGAGTGTGAGGTCCTGAGTTCAATATCTGGTACAAATAAATAAATAAATACACACACATACATACATACATACATACAGGAATGCATTCATGCATACATACACATATAAGATTGGGGATATAGCTCAGTGGTGCTGCACCTGCTTGGCAAGTGCAAGAACCTGAATTCAACCCCTGATATGTAGAAGAAAAAAAAAAAAGAAAAGATTAAATAAGGTTGATTATGAGAAATGAAGAATGCTTTCTTTACTAAATTTTTTTCCTTGAGTTTATTGGCACATATTACGTACTCGTTACGGTCATGCTCAACATTGAGAATTTGTACTTGTACATGACACACCTTGATTCTCATTGTTTCCCATTCCCCTGCCTCCCTACAACTCTCTACGCTCTGTATACACAATCTTTGTTCACTTTTTTTGTTGTTTTTAGCATCAGATTTTTTCTTTCTCTCCTTTACTTGCCCTTCCCACCCTTTCCCTTTTCCTTTGGAACATTTTCCTCCTATTTCACAAGTCCTATCATACATTGTAGACCTTGTTACACGTTCAGTTTCTCATACCAGAGAAACAATACGGTATTTACACAGCTGTGTCCTATTTTATTTCACTTATGAATATGTCCTCAAGGTACATCCATTTGAGTATGAATGGCTCAAGCTTATCATTTTTTATGGCAGAATAATACTCCATTCTATAAAAGAACCACGTCTTCTTTTTTTTTTAATTTTTTAATCTTTATTGGTACATTACATAAATGCATCATGATTGCACTCCATAATGGGGATTTGTACCAGTACAAGACACAACTTAATTCTCATTTTTTCCCATAGCCCTACCCACCCTACTGCCCTCCCATATACATAAAATTTGTTTCCTTACTTTTTTGTTACAATCTCATCATTTTTCCTCCTTCACCCTATTTTACATTGAGCATTTTCTGTTTCACAATATATAGCATACAATTCTAGGACTCATTTACATCTTTATTTTCTCATACCAGAGAAAAGATGCGATATGTACCTATCTGTGCCCTATTTATTTCACTTATGAGGATATCCTCAAGGTATGTCCATTTAAGTAGAAATGATTCAAACTTATCTTTTTTTTTTTTTTAGGGTTTTTTTTTTTTTTTTTTTGAGACAGGGTCTCGCTTTGTAGTTCAGGCTGGCCCTGAGCTCAGCCTCAAACTCACATCACAGCAATCTCCTGCCTCTGCCTCCCAAGTGCTGGGGTTACAGGTGTGAGCCACCATGCCCAGCACTTCAAACTTATGATTTTTTTATGGCAGAGTAATACTCCATCCCGTAGAAGAACCACAGCTTTTTTATCCAGTCTCCAGTTGATGGACACTTGGGTTGTTTCCAAGATGTAACAATCACAAATTGGGCTGCTATAAACATGGGTGCACATATGTCACTGTGATATGAGTCTTTTAATTCTTGTGTGTATGTACCTAGCAGGGCAATGGCTGGGTCAAATGGGACCTCCAATCCTAGCTTTTTGAGGAATCTCCAAACTGATCTCCACAGGGGTTGTACGAGTCTACAGTCCCACCAACAGTGGAGAAGGGTTCCTTCTCCGTGGCCTCACCAACATTTGCCATTGGCTGAATCTCAAATGGCAGTCATTCTATGTGGAGTGAGATGAAATCTCAATGTTGTTTTCATCTGCATCTCTTGAATGACTAATGATGTTGAGAATTTCTTCATATGCTTCTTAGCTGCTCTTACTTCTTCCTCTGAAAAATATCTAAGAACCACATCTTCTTTATCCAGTCTCCAGTTGATGGACATTTTGGTTGTTTCCAAGATTTAGCTATCACAAACTGAGCTGCTATAAACATGAGTGCATATATGTTGCTGTGATATGAATCTTTTAATTCTTTTGTGTATATACCTAGCAGAGGAATGGCCAGGTCAAATGGGACCTCTAATCCTAGTTTTTTGAGGAATCTCCACACTGACCTCCATAGGGGTTGTATGAGTCTACACTCCCACCAAGAGTGGAAAAGGATTCCTTTTTCTCCACAGCATCCCCAACACTAGTTGCTGGCTAATTCTGAGATAGCAGCCATTCTTGTGGGGTGAGATGAAATCTCAGTGTTGTTTTCATCTTCATCTCTCAAATGACCAGTGATATTGACTCTTTCATCACATACCAAGCTTAAATAAAAGTAGATTAGAGACCTAAATATTAAAACAGAAACACTAAACTTGCTGCAAAACAGGTTTGGTAAAACTCTTGTAGCACCATTTGCTAAAGAAGCTATCTTACCTCCATTGTGGGTATTTGGCTCCCCTTCTGAAGATGTGAAGACTCAGCATGTCTGAAGTTGTTTCTGAATGTTCTAGACTGCTCCACTGATCCTTGTGTTTGTTTCTTTGCCAGTACTATGCTGATTTTATCAGAGTGGTTTTGTAGTATAGTTTCACATTGGGGATTGTACCCCCTGCCATGTCCTTGTTGCCTAGAATTGTTTTTGCTATTCCAGGTCTCTTCTAGTTCCAGATGAATTTTTGGATTATTTTCTCTAGATCTGTGAAATATGCTATTGGGATTAAAATCAGGATTGCATTGAATCTTATAGTAGTTGTGGATGTATAGTCATTTTGACAATATTGATTCTTCCTGCTCAGGAACAAGGAATGTCTTTCCATTTTCTGATATTCTCCTTAATCTCCTTTTTCAGAGTGCTGTAGTTTTCAGAGTTGAGGTTTTTCTTTTTTTACCTCCTTTGTTAGATTGATTCCTAAATATTTCATTTTTGGAGGTATTATTGTGAAAGGAATTGATTCTCCTATATCTCTCTCAATGAATGTTCTTTGTGTATACAAATGCTATTGATTTTTTTGAGTGCTGACTTTGTATTATGCTACTAAATCTAGCAATTAAGTCTAGCAGTCTTTTGGCTGAGGTTTTAGGATCTTCTATCTAGAGTATCATGTTATCAGAATATAAGGACAGTTTAACTTTTTCTTTCCTATTTTTGTTCTTTTTATTTCTTTCTCTTTGTTTCTTTCTAATTGCTGTGGCTAATGTTTTCACAATTATATTGAACAGGAGTAGTGATGCATCCATGTCTTGTTCTTGATCTTAGTATGAAAGGTTTCAGTTTTTGAACATTAAGTACGATGCTGGCAGTTGGTTTCTCATAAATAACTTCCATTCGGTTGAGATAAAGTCCATCTATTACAATTTTCTATAGTTTTAATCATGAATGAGTTTTCCAATTTTGTTGAATGCTTTTTCTGCATATATTGAAATGATCATATGGTTTTTGTTCCTGAACCTGTTAATACAGTATATTATATTTATAGATTTAGGTATATCAAACTATCCTTAAATCCGTGGGATGAATACACTTTGATCAGGGAGTATGATCTTCATGACAATGCTCTGGATTCTGTTTGCCAGTATCTTATTGAGGATTCTTGCATCAGTGTTCATTAGGGAGAATGGCCTGTAGTTCTCTTTCTCAGCCGTTTTTCCTTATTGACTTTATTGGTACATTTTAGATACACATCATGATCATATTCAACATTGAGAATTTTTACCCATACATAACACATCTTAATTATTATTTTCCCATTCCCTGCTCTATCTACAACCTCTAGCCCCCTATATACATAAGTTTTGTTTCCTTTCTTTAACCATCAAATTTTTTCTTTTCTTTCTTTACTTTCCCATATCTGCCATTTCCTTTTTCCTTCGAACATTTTCTTCCTATTTTAAAATGTCAATTATACATTTTGTTATTCATATACATCTTCAGTTTCTCATACTAGAGAAAATATACAGTATTTACACATCTGTATTCTATTTATTTCACTTATGAGTTTGTCCCTCAAGGTACATCCATTTGGATGTAAATGACTTAAATTGTAATGGGGTCCATTTTGGAGAAGGTCCTATGTGCAGCTGAGAATATATATACTGATTTTATGGGGTGGAATACTCTGTAGACATCTATTAAGTTCATTTATTTACAAGTTTGACTCAGTTCTAGTATTTCATTGTTGATTTTTTTGTTCAGTTGATCTATTTGTGAGAGTAGAATGTTGAAATCTACTAAAGCTTTAGTATTTATCTGGCTTTTCATGCCCATTAATATTTATTTTATATCACTGGGTACACTAGTATTTGTTGTACAAACATTTATGAATGTCATCACTTTCTTTTGAGTTGTTCTCTATATAAAGATGTTGTAACCTTCTTTGTCTCTCTTAAACAGTTTTGGTTTGAAATCTACTTTGTCTGCAAATAACGTAGCCACTCCTGCTTTTTTGTGGTTTTGTATTGCATGGAGAATTATTTTCCAGCCTTTTACTTTCAGTCTAAGATTTCTTTCTGAATTAGATGTGTTTCTTGTATATATAGTATATTGTTGGATCTTCCTTCTTAATCCATTCTGACAGTCTTTTTTTTTTTTTTTTGGTCTGGAGATTGAGCTCAGTGCCTTGTGCTTGCAAGGCAAGCACCAGAACCGCTGAGCTCAATCTCCAGCAGAGTGCTTTCTTTAAAAAGAGAAATGAAGTCAGGTGTGGTGGTTCACACCTGTAATCTCAGGATTTGGGAGGCAGAGGTGGGAGGATTTCTATGAATTCAAAGCTAGCCTGGGCTACATAGTGAGTCCAGGGTAGCCTAAACTCCAAAGCAAGATGCTGTCTCAAAAAGCTAGAAAAAAAAGAACAAGTGAGTAAACCCATAGTTATGTGCATGGTGTATCCAGAAATAGCAGTTCCACTAGTTCAGTGGTGATGAGTTGGTTTCTGAGATTTCAGTTCTAAGAATTTGTATCAAGGAAAATAAGTAAATAGGCAACAGTTTATGGTCTACTAAATTATCCCAGTCTTTTAAATTTTTAAATTTATAAGTGTTTGTGAAATTTTTTTTGCAAAGGTGCTACATTAAAAAGAAAGATTTCAGAAAGATCAGATTAAGACTGAGGTATAGCTAGTGGTAAACTGCTGGCCTAGCATATGCAGTGCTCTGGAGTTCAAATTTTAGTCCTACCAAGCCAAAAACTCAAAAGGATCTGCATTCTAACATCTTTCTATACTTACACATATACGCAATCAAATGTAAACACTTTAGACCACCACTATTACACATTTTACCAAGTCTGCCACCCCATGATAGGCAAGGGCTTTACAATGGGTAACAATTCCAGTTCAATCTCTTTGGTTTTACAAATAGTATGTACTCCTTTATAATAAAATAAAAGACAAATACCTTAAATTACATACATGCCTGGGAAGTTTTCTTGATTAATATTGGTTTTGCACACAACCTTTTCTCTAGGAACAGCTGAGAGTGTTGCATCTTCCAGAATGGCCTGGACCAGGCCTGTTGGGTTCACTGGAGACCACTCCACTTATCATGAGAGAACACCTCTGCTGGGGGCCTGAACTGTGCACAGCACAGACTTGGGAAGGACTCTGGTTCTCCCTTTCATTCATACTCCGTGTGTCCTCCTGTGGTCCTTGTTCAGCATCTCCTATTACCCATATCCTTGGGCTTTGGAAGCCTTGTTTGGTGAACACAAGTTACTTGAACAGAGCGCTGGAACGCTCCTGCAGTCCAAGTGTGCAGTGCCCGTGCCCTGCAGGAAGGCGGCAGATGCCAAGTGGGTGAAAGGCCAGCACTGTGTTGAGAAAGTTAAAACTGATTTTTCTCTGGGCTTTTCTGTGCCATATTTTGAGCTCCGGGGGACTCCAGGTAACCTGAAACTGTAGGAGGTGAAGCCTCAGCTAGAGGCAGACCCTACCTGTTGAAGAGAGTGGCTCTCTCAGCACTGCCCCTGTCCAGGAAGGTGGCAATGGACAAGGTATTCACAACCTCTGAGAGCTTTCACGAAGTCTCTGACTGTAAGTAATGACGATGGACAGCAGCTCATCAGGGGAGGTGTGAGGGTTGTATAGCCAGCTTCCAGTGCCCTGGGACCAGGATGGCACAGATACAGCCCAGCTGTTGTTCGCCTTTTGTTTTGTTATGTTGTCTTTTGAGACGATCTCCCTCTGTAATTCAGGCTGACCTTGAACTCAGAGAGATCCTCCTGTCTCACTCACGGGAGTGCTGGGATTATAGGTGTTTACCATCATGCTAGCTCCCAGTTATTGTTCTTAGATGGCTCAGGTACTATTTGTTCACTGCATAAATGACAAGGAATCAGCTGCTTTTTTTTCCTTATCTGGGCTTGTGAATAGGCACAAAGTATATGGCAATTCTGTGATGCTGATATACAAGTAGCACTTTTTACTGTGGAAATATAGAAAGTTACTAGATCTAGCAGAGTAAAAGAAAAGCTTAAATTAGGAAAATTACACATGAGTTCACATATATCTAATAGTTTTGGTAGCAAATAGATTTGTTTTTGATCAGATTATCTTTAATATGTATCTGTAAGTAGCCTGAAGTTAGTAAAGCAACACATTAAAAATGGTGTGACTCAGGCTGGGGATATATCTCAGTGTCACTGCATCAGCCTGGCACATGCAAGGTTCTGAGTTTGATCCCTGGTTAAAAAAGAAAAATGGCCTAACTCAGTAGTCAGACGGGTTGTGTCAAGATTTAAACCAGATATTTAAGACTGAAACAAAAACCCTTCAGGTGGACTTCTAATAGCTATCTGCTTGATTATAAATGCAAAAGACACAGTGTTGACACTGATTTCCAACTATGTAGATCTTTTCAGGAGCCACCCAGACTCAAATGACAGCTGTCTCAGTCCCCTCAAGCTGCTCTCACAAAATGCAGTGAATTCGGGGAGCATATAGGTAGCAGAAATTGTGTCTCACAGGTCTGGAGACTGGAAATCCGAGACCAAGGCAGAGTGTGTCTGCCCTAGATACCGCCTCCTTGCTGAGCCTCATGGGAAGGGGAGGGGTGTCGCCTGAGACTCTGCTACAGGAACACTGAGCTGCTCTGGAAGAAGCCTCCACGCTACTTACTTCCCTCCCAACACCATCACCTTTATGGGGAGCATTTTAATAGATAAACCGGCTGGAGGGGCGTGTCAGACTGCAGCATATCCAAGTCTGACTTTGCCCAGGGATGGCAACACTACACCTCTTACTGGCGCTGTGTAGGAACACGTCTACTGTGAGTGTCCGAGACTATTCAGAGGTCATGACTCCCAAAAGTGTTCAAGTGAGCTCAGTGGAACACTACCTAGAGATGGCATTTGGCGTCATTTCTCATTCTGTGACATAAACTCGCTAGCTGGAACAAATTTGAAGTGGCAAGTCAGAAAAAGCTGATCTGCATTCCCACTCTGGTTGACTTGTCCAGGAAAATACAAGGATACTCACTCAGTTAGATTTCGGTTTCACATAAGCAGTATATATTTCTTTTTTATTATAAGTATATTTAAAATATGATATGGGACATGCTTATACAAAAAAAAAAAGGCTTACTTGAAATTCAACTTCTATTGCAGGTTTTTATTTATCTTATTTTACTCAGGGTTTTTGCTAAATAGGTGTAACCACTGCTGCTCTGTCCATTCTTAGGGAACACTAATGAAAGAGGCAGTAAAAAAAAATGCAGAAAAATTTTAATGTTTTATAAGAGAGAAAAGAAATGAAAGGAAAATAATGTCCACATGATTAACACTTTTACCCTAATTTTCTTCCTGGCATTAAACTCTGTTCAACTGATATGACTAGCCTTCCAGAAACTCCACTTTCTCTGCTCTGGCTAAGAAGGAGAGCAGCAGGAAGCAGGTGTAATGAAGGAGAAGTCATCCACCCACTCCGAGGGTGGGCACATGGCTGAGGTGACAGCAGCGGTTCTCTACCCAGCTGTGCCAAGGCGGGGTTCGTGCACACGGAAAGTGAAGTCAGTATGTCAGAGTCAGCTGTCCCCCCGTGTACATTACCAGATGTTCACAACAGGCCCGAGGGCCGGGGGTTTCGCTCAGTGGTGCTGTGCCTCCCTCAGAAGCACAAGGTCTTGAGTTCGATCTCTGGTACCAGCAGAAACATGGCAGGCAAGTTATGGAATCAAGCCAGTGAGCACGGATGGGTAGATGAGGAGAAAGGGTGCACACTGGAGTATGTCCAGCCTTAGTGGAGGAGGAGGAAGTCTGTCACTGTGCATAAGCCAAAAGGACATTATCATAAGTGAGACATTATCATAAGTGAGACAGGGCAGGCACAGAAAGCGAAATACTGTGTGATGTCTCTTCCGTGGGGAATCTGAAAATGTTGAACTCAGAAACAGACAACAGAATTGCAGTTACCAGGGACTGCGAGGGTGGGGCTAGCAGGTGTTGGTCACCACATCAAAATTTCAGTTGGACTACAGGAGTATGTCCAAGGTGTCTGTTGAAATTAAATAGAAGTATAAAAAGATGATTATAGAGACTGGAAATTGGCTTTCACACAACTCCCACAGTATCGATGGTGTCACTTCAAAGGTGTATTCTCATGTCAAAACTTGGTGTCTGGAGCCATCTCCCAGGTCCACCCACTGCCCGTTTCTCAGGTTTAGGAGGAGGTTCCTATTCTTCACTTTTGGTGAACACAGCTATTATGGGATTGTCCAGGACGAACCTTGGAGTCAGGACTCTTGACTCTTCCTCCAGCCCAGGCGTCCCAGAGTGTGCAGGGCAGGCGCTGCTTCCTGGTCCAAAGGTGAATTCATGGCTCACACCTCAGAACCACTACATAGTGCAGGCCAACTGCTGTCTAGACTGCCTGGTTTAACCACATAGTCCCCAGCAGCTCCCCAGGAAAGCCTGGCTCTGTATTCCTTCCAGTCAAGATCCTTGATATTATCTTTACTTTGTCTTTCTGTCAGATCTAAGCATCTAAGCAAACAAAATGAAATATTTGATTACCTTTACCTGTCATTGTTTTGTCTTTTTGAGACAAGATTTCCAACATAGCCCAGGCTGGCCTCGAACACATTCCTCCTGCCTCAGCCTCTTGAGTGCTAAAATTACAGGTATGTGCATTACACCCAACTTGTTAGCTCTACCTTCAAATCATAAAGATTCTGAAGCTTTCTCACCAGCTCCTCAGTGAACACTCAGACACAAGCAGCCACAGCTCAGACTGGTTCCAACTCTGTCTTAAGCCTGAGACTAGGCTCAGCACAGCCCCTGAAGGATCCTTCCACTGTATCTCGCGTCTCTGTTCTCACTGTTAGAGTTCCAGTGGCTCCTTAGACTCAGGAGCTTGTCTCATTCAGAGCCCAGCTTCCAAGGGCTAAGTGTAAGACGCAGAGACACATCCATTCTGCCCAGTCTCACTAGCTTCTTTCTTCCCTCAGGGCCACACCAAGCCCAAGGCTGTTTAGCAAACTCCTGCCCCGGGGCTTTTGCACTTGCTCTTCTCCTGGCCTGTACTGTTCCTTACTTGTATTCTGTGCTCTCATTATGTTAACTCATTCCTTCAGGTCCCCTTCAGGATGGAACCTAAAATGCACCTGGGAAGCCAGGCTCTTGATGGTCTGAATAAAACTGGACCTGTATCCCTCCCCATCTCCTCCCACCCTCCCCCATCCACAGGCCCACTTCTTCACTCAGCTGTGTCAAATTCCGCCAAGAACTTTAGTCCCAGTCTAATAGCACATGTTTGTCTATCTGTCCCCGCCCCTTGCCTGGGAACTCAAGCTCCTAGTGAGAGGGATTTTGTCTATTCTGTGACTCGGAACAGAAACGATCTTAGCAGTTCAGATGGATGCGTATTGCTGTGTTAGGAGGCCTGGCTATTCAAACATGGTGCATTTAGATAACATTCTTCAATTATAAAATGTAAGAGATGAAATTGTTAATAATCATGTTAGGAGCCTAGCTCGGGGTAGACTGCTAGGGGCAGAGTGCTTGCTTAGCTCCCTTAAGCCTTGCCTCATCCCTGACAGCACAAAAAGAAATAGAATACAGAGTGTAAACAAACTGCTGTGAGTGTTTGGGTCTCGCCCAGATTCCCATGTTGGAATATTCCAATGTGTCCGTCTAAGGTGGAGCTTTGGGTAACTGGGTCATGAAGGTGTGACTGTCCTGACCAGATCTGCATCCTGAGATGTGGCCAGGAGGCAGGAGCGTTGGCTCAGGGCCAGGGCCTTGGCTCAGCAAGCAAGAGGCCCCGGGTTTGGTCTCCAGCACGAGAGAGAGACAGACAGATGAGGGCCAGCCCCAGCCCACTCTGCAGCCTATATGGGGCTTGAGTTAGAAGACGTCAGTGCCATGTGAAAACCCACAAGTTCCTCTGCAGCCACCAGATCTGCCATCACAAGCATCTCTCTGTCCTTGTGTGTTTGTTCTGCCACCCAGTCCACGGTGGCATGTTGTGACAGCAATTTGGAGTCAGCAGTTGGCGGCAGGGGGAGGAGAAGGAGGAGGTCTGCCATGGCTTTTGGCCTCCAGGGTGCAGAGCAGGAGCTGGGGCACTGAGGGATCCCTGGGCCCTGTGATAGCAGAAGGTCTGAAAGCAGCAGCTGGCACAAAGGGGGCTGAGGGTGGAGAAGGCCGGAAGTCCTCGCTGCGGGAGTGAGGGGAGTGCGTCGAAGGCACCTCTGCTGCCCTGCTCCTCTCTCCACCTGCTTTGTCCTCTGAGTTCTGCAGACTCCAGCACAAGACATTGCCATCATCAGATGGAAGGGTCATTTCACAGTATATATTGCAGTACTGGCTGCGTGAGTTCTTTAGCTCTACCGCTCCAACCTAGGTATCTACGGACCTCCATTGACTCATAGACACAAATACATAAACAAACACAAGATGTTATGCAGTATTATTCTAATGACCACAAAGATGGGGGGATTCTCTACATGTCCATTGGCAAGACAGTGGCTAAATAAATCATGGCATGTTTATATCTAACACACACACCCAAACATATAGCATTTATATATTAAAAAATTAAAATGAGAAATATATTTATAAACTAACACCACATGCTCCAAAGCATAATATTAAATTAAAAAGTAGGCTACAGGACATTGCTCCACTCAGGTACCTGTAAAGTCATAGAAGAGCCAGGGTGAAGTTTAGTTTTTTCTTTTTTTGGTACAAGGGATTGAACTCAGAACTCTGTACTTTCAAAGAAGGCATTGGAGTCAATGAGCTAAATCTCCAGCTCTGAGGCAGGGTGTAGGTGTGAGGCCCCTGCTATAGTCTCAGCACTCAGGAGTAGAAATACAAAACTTTTCTTTCTGTTATTCTCTCTCTCTGTCTCTTTCTCTAAATTGAACCCTGGAGCTTCACACTAAGCTACATACCTGGACCTTATTTACTTTTTATATTGGAGTAAATTCTGACTAAGTTTCTAAATTTCCCAGGCTGGACTGAAATTAAGGATCCTCCTGCCTCAGCTTCCCAGAGTTCTGGGATTAAAAGTGTGTATACCACACTCAGCAGGGTTGGAGGATCTTTAGTTCAAGGCCAGTTTGGGCTATGTAGCAAGACCTTGTTTCAGAATAATGATAATGATAATTATATATTATTACAATATAATCATAATTATATATTATTATTATAATTATAATAATTATTAATAATTATTATTATTCTAAAATAATATAATCATATCATAGAAGAGCATAGAAAAGATCTGAATGGAAGTTTGACACAATTAACACAGCTATGGTTATTTCTGTGGGAAGAAATATGTTCTCAGGAAAATGGAAACTGGATTTTACATTTCCATGTTTAACTTTTAATTTTAGATGTATACTCCTGTGCCACGTGTGTGTGTGTGTGTGTGTGTGTGTGTGTATGCGTGTGCGTACACATGTACGCATTATGTGTTTTGCAAAGTACCTAGCACTGTGTTCTAACACCGTAGGTCAGAATATGTAGGTCAAGCCTGGCTATTTGTTGATAAACAGACAGTGTCTACTGAGTAGAAACAGACAGTCCTACTGCTGAAGCAAAAGTTCCATTTCCAAACAGGTCACAGCACAAATCACATACGAGTGTAAAACACACGGGTCAGAGGTCTAGTTTAACACATTAGTTTATAGGGAGAACCAGGGCAATATTAAAATATTTTTCGAAAGGGACTGTAATATAAAATAACTTATACTCTCTTCCAGGCAGTGTGGTGTATGCCTGCAATTCTAGCTATTTGGGAAGCTCAGGCAGAAAGATCATGAGTTAGAGACCAGTTTGGGCAATGTAAGAGATCCTGTCTCAAAACAAAACATAAAGAACTGGACAGAGCTCCGCGGTACAGCACTTGCCCAGCACCCACAAAGCTCTGTTCTCAGTCCCGAGCCCTGAAAAACAATAACGTTCTCCATCTGACACTCACAGGGCGCAGACAGGAACCACATGGAGATGATCAGTCTTCCAGAAATAAGCTTTGGTCCCTCAAGCTGTCAAATAATGTCAGTGAAAAAAATAAGCAAAGGTGCATCCCCAAGATGCCCTGTGAGGAAGACTGGACCAATGGAAGGAGGTGCGGTTACACGACAGAGTACTACTCGGTCATAAAAGGAAAGTGACCTTTGTCCCCTGCCATAACACAGCTGGAACTGGAGGTCACTGGAAAGAAGCCAGACACAGAACACACATAGGTTCCCCATAGCTTCTGCGAACCAACAAGTTAACTGTGTTGAGGAATGGAATGGAGTGGTGGTCACTAGAGGTTGAAAGGGACTTGGGGAAGGGGTGGAAAGGAGTCCCATCAGTGGCACCAAACACAGACACACAGTGACCTCAGGCTATGCAGTCTGAAGTAGGTTTCAGAATGGCAGGACAAGGAAACCACCAGGCTCCCAACTCATAACAATGACTAGCAGTGGAAGAGGTAGAGGTGTTTGTTACCCTGATTCAGATATTATACATTGCATTACCTGCACTGAATTATCACACTGTGCCTCATAATGTAGCATGTGCTAATGTTACATGCCAGTTAAAAATGTTTAAACAGGAAGTTACACTGTAGTAAAAAAGAGAGAAAGAAGAATTGGAGTGATGCCAATACTCGTTGGGTGGGGCAGTTGGAGCTTTTGATAAATGGTCTCAGGTAAATATTATGATGGCAGAACTCTTGATATATTTTTCTGTGAGAAAATAGGTCTGTATTTTCAATCATAGAATTTATTTCTTTTTTTTCCCGATGTTATGTGCTCACAAAAATGACATTTCTCAAACATGTATATAATTTTTTAAAAAATATTTTGAGACAGTGTCTCACTGTATACTACAAGCTGGTCTTCAACCTACTATGTAGCCCAGGTTGGCCTCAAACTCATGGCAGTCCTCCTGCCTCAGCCTCCCGAGTGCTGGGATTACAGATGTAGGTCACCATACTGGGGCTCAAAAACAATTTTAATGACTGTATGTTTTATTGCATGATGGTGCATAACTTATAAATATCTGGCCTTTTAGATATTTTCCTTGTCATGAACATTAAGTTGAGGTCATCATATATCTTTCAAATTTTAGTGAAATTCTTTTACCCCAGTTCTGGGGATTTCTTAAAGGAATTTTATATACATGTTAATAAAATAATGAAAATTTGAAAACACATCTCTATGATACCAGAAAATACCCAGCAGCGCATGGGCCCACCAGTTCTTCATTCCACAACTTGCCAGTGCAGGTAGGCACTGCAGAGTTCAGGTGGTTTCTTTCCCCACCAACCAGCAGCCTTCCTGTCATCAGGTCAAGCCAGAAGCCCCTAGGACCTCCATTCCACAGCAGAGGAGCATGGATAGTTCCACGGAGGTCATGCAGTGACTTCTCCTACCAACTACCAGCCTTCCTGTTGTCAGAACCAAGCCAGAAGCTCCAGGGCCCCCATTATCGTGTGGGAGAGTCTGGATGAGTGTTGTGGAGGTTGTGCAGTGACTTGCAGTGCAGGCCAGCAGAATAGAAATGAGGAAAAATTCAAAAACTCTGATACAAAGGTCATCACCACAGTGGAATTTAGGGAAAAGGGAAATGGAGTAAACTGAAGCTCAACCATCAGGACACTCTGAGCTGGTAATGAAAGCACACCTAGGAAAATGGAACTCAGAACTGATCTCTGAGATGGAAATAAAGATACTGTCCACAGTGAAAGATATGATTAAAAAGAGAACAGAGGCATGATAGAATCTGAGATAATAAAAGCAATGGAACCTTTTAAACAGCTTCAAGCAGACTTCGAGGTGATTAAAACTAAGTTTGAGAAGTAGGATGAATGAAGCTGAGGACCGAATTTCAGACCTAAAGGACAAGATCACACCCAATGAACCCAATGGAAATCTCAGGTTTTTTCATAAGGTAAGTTCATAGTACTGCTCTCGCCGTTGTTTGAAACAGCCTGATAGTTTTCAGCTCCAACCAAAACTTGCCACAGGTTTTCCTGTCATGAGGGGCAGATACAATGTGTGTAAAAAATATAATCAACAAATAAGATTACAATGAACAGAAAAGGAATAATCTATGGAAAATGGCAAAGGACCATGAAAAATCAATCCAACAGCTAGACAATTCAAAGAATAATGACATAAGGTTGATTGGAGTCACTGAGGAAGCAGGAGGCAACACAAAAAACATAAAAGAACTGTTCACAGATATAATGGCAGAAAACTTCACAGGAAAAGAAAAAGAATTGGACATACAGATAATTGAGGCAGGAGGCTGAGGCCATGATAGATAGATAGATAGATAGATAGATAGATAGATATCATGGCCTTTTGGAGTTCTGGGCATATAATTATCAGAAAATACCCATCAGGCTTCTAGGGAGGGCCACAGTTCATGTAAGAAGAGTCAAGAATCATTTCTGCTAACTTCCAAAAGTTTGTCAATTTTTCCTGACAAATTCCTGATAATTATGTTCATAATTATCCTCAGTGTTTTGAAACACTTATGAGTCTCTTTTCTGATACATATCAGTGAGCTCATTCTTCTGATTAATTTCTTACACCCATAGAGATTGTTGTTATCTACTTAGTCTCTTGACAAGACTATCATATATATAACAGTCTTCTAAATTTGATGCACAGGTAAGATAACTCAAAACATTGCCTTATGGAAATCTCAGGTTTTTTCATAAGGTAAGTTCATAGTACTGCTCTCGCCGTTGTTTGAAACAGCCTGATAGTTTTCAGCTCCAACCAAAACTTGCCACAGGTTTTCCTGTCATGAGGGGCAGATACAATGTGTGTAAAAAATATAATCAACAAATAAGATTACAAGTATAGTCACTAAAGTGTGTAGTTAGCAAGCCAGCTTCCTTAGCACATCAAATCTTCTGTCTCTGAAGTGTTGACATACCTTGATGATTAAAGGAATATTTGTTAAAATAGCTTGAGTTTTCATCTTGAAGCCTCGACTTTTTAAAAACATTCCTCCTATAGTTTCAGTTATGCATATATTAGCCTCCTAGAAATAAATATGTTAAACGGAAACAGCTTGATGGCAGAAACTTCAAGGGGCTTATTTTCCAAAGAACAGCATTGTTTAGAGGAACAAACTAAACTTCCTAGATATTCAGAAATGTTTGAAAGACAATCTGGAAAAAGCCTATAAATGGAAATGGAGGGCCCCAGTCACATCCTACGTTTAGAGGTAACAAATACAGATATGTTATAATAAATAAACAAACAAAAACAAGTACAGTGGCTTTGGAAATACTGACCCAGTAGTAACAAGGGTTTGTGGGTAATATCATTAACCTTGGTCGATAATCTATAGTCTTCGTCTTAAGTCTTCTTTGTCTTAATATTATGTCTTGGTGGTCTTCCTCCTAGTGGGTAGGAGAGGATGGCCCGTCCCCAGTGAAATAATATTCATAATCTCAAGCTTCTGTTCGTTTCTGAGAGAAGTCTACAAATCTGCCCAGGGTGACTCGCTACTCTTCTCCAGGTGCACTTCAAACATAGGTTTGAAGTGTTCTCATCCTCTACACCAACCTGGAGGGCCCAGCCGTCTGACCTCCTAAGTTAGCTGTCTAGATCACAATCATTCACCCTTCCCCACTGTATGACAACCACAGTTCCTTTACCCTTCCTGTCCACCAGCTTCTCCCACGTAAACATAAAAAAGGTACCTGATACTAAACTATTAAGTATAAACTATTCTTCATGCTAACTAAAATCAAAATGAATCAGAGACCTAAATGTTATAACAGAAACACTAAACCTGCTGGAAGACAGGGCTGGAGACACTGGCATAGGGAAAGACTTTATGAACAAAATCTAGCAGCATGGGAACTAGCAGAAGGAACCAGTAAGTGGGACCTCATCTTATTAAAAAGCTTCAGCACAGCAAGAGAACTACTAACAGAATGAAAAGATGATCAACAGTATGGGAAAAAATTTTACCAGCTGTTTCTTAAAAGGCTGCTATCAAGAGTATATAAAGAGCTTTAAAAAATCAGTCCCCTCCAATTTAAAGACTCAATTCAAACATGAGCATCTGAAATGAACAGACACATTTCAGAGGAAAAATAAAAGCATCTAAGAAATGTATGAAGAAATGTTCAACATCACTGGTCATTCAAGAGATGCAGATGAAAACAACATTGCGATTTCATCATTTGTGGATTTCATTCCACAAAGAACGGCTGCTGTCTCAAAATTTACTGACAACAGATGCTGGAGAAGCTGAGGGGAGAAAAGAACCCTTCTCCTCCACCGCTGGTGGGAATGTAGACTGGTGCAGCCACTGTGGAGATCAGTGTGAAGTGCTATTCTCCTGGTAGGTATATACATGAAAGAAATACAAGCTTCATATGACAGTGACATATGTGTACCCATGTTTATAGCGGTCTGGTTTGTGGCAGCTAAATAATGGAAATAGCACAAATGTTCATCAACAGGAGACTAGATAAAGAATATGTGGTTTTTCTATAAAAAGGAGCTTTACTCTGCCACGAAGAATGATAAATTTGAGTCTTTTATACTCAAATGGACTTACCTTGAGGCCATACTCATAAGTGAAATAAATAGGACCCAGATAAGTAAATACCGTATCTTTTTTCTGGTATGAGGAACCAAAAGTGTTAATAAGTTCTAAAATGAGGGCCGGGGATATAGCTCAGTGGTTCTGGCGCCTGTCTTGCAAGCGCAAGAGCCCAGGTTCGATCCCGGTCACCACATAACAATACTGGGTGTGGAGACTCACCCCAGCAGCAACCAGTACCACATACCACAGTGCTGGGCGTGGTGGCTCACGCCTGTAATCCCAGCACTCGGGAGGCAGAGGCAGGAGGATCGCTGTGATGTGAGTTTGAGGCTGAGCTCAGGGCCAGCCTGAACCACAAAGTGAGACCCTGTCTCAAAAAAAAAAAAAAATAATAATAATAATAAGTTCTAAAATGTGTGATAGGTATTGTGATATAGCCAGAAAATATTCAAAGGGAATTAGAGGTAAGTAAAGAAAGAGAAGAAAAGATTTGATTGTTAAAAAAAAAAAGGAAACAAAGCTGATGTATTTGGGAGGTAGAAGGTTGGGCAGGGGTATGGGAAAAAATGAAAATTAAGTTGTGTCATGTACTGATACAAATTCTCAATGTCAAATGTGATCATGATGTGTATATAAAATGTACTAATACAATCAATCTTTTTGAAAAAATAAATTATTCTTGTTATAGGGACCGATAAGGTCAATTTAATCTGTATATTAACTTAGGATGCTAATTTTAATAATAAATCAGGGAAATTTCTACAAATATAACAGAAAATAGCTCTTAGTAGAACAAATGTGAGGAAATATGCACAGCAGCAATAAGTGTTACCAGAAATATGGACAATTTAAGGCTTTTGTAATACGCAAAACTAAACCAGCTTCATTAACATAATTTTAAACACATATGTTGACTGTATTTTCCAAACCAAACTGAAGTTTCACATAGTCCAGAAAAAGAATTGTTTTTGCCATGCAAATATATAGATGTGAAAAATTTTGCAAAAATTTAAAAACTTAATCATATATAGTTATATATGTAATAAATGCATTTACTAAAAATAAAAATAGATATAATTTGGACTATCTCGGAAAATCCAAGAAATGTGATCTTCCTAACAACAATCATCAACCTTTAAAACATTCCATTTCATCAATTCAGTTAAATCATTTAGCTGGATTTGGCAGTATATGCATTGGGGAGGCTGAAGCAGAAGGATTGCCATGAGTTTGAGGCCAGCCTGGGCTACATAGTGAGTTCAGGGTCAGCCTGAAATACAAAGCAAGACCCTGTCTCAAAAGAACCATAAATAAATAAATAAGGAAGGTTTATATACTTTGGTTCATAGTCTCTGAGGTCTCCGTCAAGGGCTCTGCAGCTCCATCACTTTGGGGCCCATGACAAGCCAGAACATCATGGGGGCTGGAAAACAGAGACAGGATACATCTTCACACTCCCCGGGCCCTAACTTCTCCTTCTATACCTCACCTGCTTATGATTCTATCTTCTTGCAATAGCACCCAGCCATGGGGGCTGTGGACTTAGCTTGGTGACTCTGCACCTGCCTTGAAAGCATAAGGTACTGTGTTCAGTCCCCAGTACTGAAAAAAAGAAGAAATAGCACCAAGCTGTTAATGCAAGGGATTCTGTGGACATTTGCAATGGAAATGATAGCAGTGGCCCAGAAAAATAATGGCCACAATGTTTTATTATTGCCATCAGTCAAGGTTAGCTTCTGGTTCTGCATCTAAGAAACTTGAGTTTTACCTTTCCAGTTCTGCAGTTTGTTGAACAGGGATAATTCATATGGTTGGAAGCAGCTCAGTGATCCAGCCTTTCTGAGGACAATTGCCTATCTGTCCCACTTCCAAATCTAGCCATAGTCAAGAATAAAATACTGAAGGCATGCACATCACAGGTGCTCACATACCATTCTCTTTTTGTGCATATTTATAAAATTTTATTTTTGCTTAAAATGTACACTTTCTGCCCACTGTGAAAAATGCAGGAACAGTTAAGCATTCCATCTTTTTAAAGTACAATTTAGAAGGAATATAATATCTACTTTACAGAGGAATTAAGTCACAAAATACATTTTGCCCAGAGCTACAGGATTTGGGAAAAAAAAGCTGAAAATATAAGGAATTTCTAAATCATCATACTAGGCAGATGGATAACAATTGATTCCATTTAATAGTGACCAATACCAATTTCATCATTCTTACCACCGCTCAAGGTCAAGGGAGAGTTAGTTTTATTTCACTGTACTTGTTTTCAAAGTCACCTTACCTCATTTCTTAATTTTTACCCCTCATCAAAACCATATTAGCATGTTCCCTTTCTATCTTCAAAGTCTTCTGGATATTGCAAAGAGTTTGGAGGTCAAATATTATTCTTCTTGAGAAAAACTACTTTCAGTATAATGAACAATAATGAATATGTAACACTTTGTAACCACTTATACTTGTATAACTGTTATACTTGTATAACAGTATATCTAAAATATATCGTTCAGAGGATTAAACATTTACTACTCAATTCAATCTTCATAAGATACTAAGAGGAAATACTTGTACCATCAGGGTACCGAACAGAATGATGCATCCCCTAGAGGGTGATTAGCTGCCTAGTTGAAGTCAACGGGCGGCAGGGCTGAGATCTGAACTCAGGATGGCCTTGGAATTCATGCGTTTGTTGTATAAGTCACCGCCTTTGCAGCTACAGTGGAAACTCGACTTATGAACTCGATCAGTTCCCAAGGGCAGATTGTAACTGAAGTTGGTGGTGTGTCAGTCAATACAGCTGAGCACTGGATGTTTACCTGAATACGTGCTATAGATAAAAGAGGCAGATGTATCTTTCATTAACCTAATTAACCCAAATTGTTTGTATGACAGGTCAGTCATAATCTGAAGGTCTACTATATTTGTTTCTGGTGGCACTCGCCTATAATCCCAGCCCTGGGGAGGCTGAGACAGGAGGATCACTGTGAGTTTGAGGCTCCCTTGGCCTAGCTAATGAATCCAGGCCAGCCTAGACTACACAGTAAGACTCTGTCTCAAAACAAAACAAAAATAACAAGAGAAAGTGCTACACAGAGTAAAGTAACCAATTAAAATTAGTTCAAAGTAGATGACAGACATATGGCTTGAGCCCAGTGTGATTAATATATCAATTTCTAACTATATCACGTTTTTTCCTGATACCCTTTTACTAAAATCCTTGCTAGTACTCCTTATTTTCCTACTTCTTTTCTCATTAAAAATAAGAATATAAACAGTGTAAATTGCCTGGCAAGAGTCTCCCACAAAGTGTCCATCTGGTAGGCTGAGATCAGAAATTCCTGTCTCCAGCCTAGAAACGGCAGATGAAGGCAATGGAGAAAGACAGGTCCAGCTCATAGCTGGGGGGTGGGGGGGAGCGTATCCAAGCAACAGGGAACGCTGCAGCTGCAGGAGGAGCCTGCTGTCCCCCTGGCAAGCTGGGAGCATTCCAGCTGGGCACCTTTGAGCCTCCGGTGTGGAAACAGCTGAAATTCCCACACACAGAGATGTTTATCTTTAACAGTCCAGGAGCCCTCAGCAAGTAGCGATTTTAGATCTCTCCATACCACCAATTACTTGGGGCAAAACAGAAGGTTAAGAAATTGGCCTGAGACAAAAGCTGTATAAATAGCAGAGTTAGCTCCCTCCCTTCTCTCTTCAGCAAGGGCTTTGCTAAAGGTACATTTCGAGACCACTAGTGTGGAAGTTCTTCATATCAGTCCAGAAGTAAACTTGCTGACAGTCTCCTGCTCACCTTTCAGCAGGTTAAATTCTAGTAAAACTAACGAGCAAACCACTACATGTGCAGAATTTGCATCCAGAACAAAAACACAATAAATTTGAAGAATCTAATTTTCCTGAATGAGGAAAAATAAAAAGGAAGAAAGAAAAAGAAAACACATTGATAATGTCTGAAAACATAAGATTTAGTAAGTCTTGTTTTGGTGGAATGTATCATAATATATCTTAAATCAAATATCCAAGGCATGACTAGACCTCATTTTAATACATAGCAAGATCATTCTTTGTCATATGAAGTGAAAAATGAAGAAAAGCGAATACTGTTGCAAGTCTAACACGGATTTTTTTAATTTAAAAAGTATTCGATTTCCCTTGTCACACCAGGCATCTGTCAGAGCCACGGATTTCACTGAGAGTGAAGGGGCAGGAGCTGGACCCAAGCTGCCCACTCCTAGGCCTGGTCTAGACACTTCACTAGTGACAGTAACTATGATGAAGAGGACCGCGGAGACGCCCATCTCACTGGGGATCCAGGAAGCAGCAGAGCTCCCGGAAGGATGGAGGGCGAGCTGGAGCAGCTCGTCCTCTGCTTGGGGGCTTGAAGAGTCTACCACTTCGGTCACACACTACTGTCCTCTTGTCCCCTCCTGTCAACCCTCTCATTGTCCTAAGGCAGAGCAAGTAGAAGACGCTAGCAAACCGGGGAAGACAGGGAGGGAGGGGCCTTGCTGAGGTGGGTTCCCTCGTCTGGAGGCTTAATGGGGTGAGTTCTGGTACCGCGGGCACGGGGAGGGCGCAGAGGCCATTGTCCTTACTCCAGATTCTGCAGCCGGAGATGAGATCTTAGATGCACCAGAGCCTGTCAGTGGCATCCGTGGACTAGAGTCCGGGTTCCTACCTCCCGGGAAGGTCAGTCCCAAACACTTCCGGCCCTGTGTTCTGGGGTGTCTGGGAGCCCTTGGGGCAGCCCTTGCTCTTGTCCTATCTTCCTGGATGTAGGGAGGCGCCCTTTCCTTTCAAGTCTTTCCAAGTGCAGAGAACAGTTGGAGGCGCTGCTCCTGCCTGGCTTTTCGCACCCCTTACCCATCACCTCTGGATCTTATTTATCTTTCTCTGTTTCTTTGTTACTCCCCTCCCCATAAGGAACAATTTGTGGTTTCTCTAGGTTCTTCTGAAAATGGGACAACCCAGACTAAACGCCCTGCTGTAAGATCGCTGACATGACGTTCTCGTGTTCTGCTTTTCAGTGTGTCCTCCAAGATTGTCTCGACTCCCTCATCGCTGACATGTCAGAACCACACTTTGCATGGCTTCTCCTCACACGTCCGTCCGTCGTGACCTTGAGACTTGCACATGGTTGACCTGCTTCTGCGTGCCGTCCTGTGTGCAGGAGGCCTGTCAGAGCACTTGTGTGTCACTGTGTCCGTAAGGACCAGGGGGACGCTGCGTGTCCAGGGATTGTCACTTCTCTCGGGGCCTCCTCTGGCACTGCGCGGCCCTGGCATCCTTCCGGGCTCCAGCGTGGGCAGCGTGGAAGCTTCGTGAGCTCCCGGCCCGAGGTCCTCACAGGCAGGACGCGGCTGTGCGGGTGCACCTGGGCCCGCCCCTCTCTCAGGTGACGGCACGGGCCTGGAATGCTGCCGCCCAACAGGTGGGCCGGGTCCTGCCCGACTGGTTTCCGAGTCACCAGCCCTCCGGCTCGGGTGACGGAGGAGAGTGCAGGTTGTTACTGGACAGCACCGAGGCGTCCGGTGAGGAGGTGCGGGGCGACCCTGATAGACTGTGGAATGTCCCTGGAGGAGCGTACGAAGCGCTGTCACCGGCCCCGCACCTGAACCGCTTCCGCAGCCCCCTCCGAGGCGCCCAGTGCGTGCACATCCCGCCCCGCACTCCCGCGCGCGCACCTGACCGCGCAGCGCGCACCTGGCCCGAGACAGCACCTGGGCGCGCGGGGGCCGGGGGCAGGGACTTGACGTCACGGGGCGGGGCCTCGGGCGCCGCAGTGCAGCACAGGGGCGGGGATGGGCGGGGCGTGCAGCGCGTGACGCGGGCGGGGCCCCAGGTGGGCGGGGCGGAGCCGCCCGCGTCCCGGCCTCCGCCTCCGCCCTGCCTGCGTGGGACGCGCACCTGGCGACGCCCGCGGCGCGCGGCGCTCGTTTATGCCGTTCAGGGGTGAGCGGGCGCGGAGATGCTGGAGCTGCGGCACCGCGGGAGTGGCCCTGGGCCCGGGCCTGGGGTGTCGCCGCCCCACGAAGGGGACGCCGCGGGCGGCGACCACGAAACCGAGAGCACCAGTGACAAAGTGAGGCTCGGCGGGCGGGACCGGGGGGGGGGTCCGAGCGGGGACGGGAACGGGGGCGCACCCCGGGGTGGTGGGGACCAGGATGGGGCGGCAGGACCCCGGGGTGGCCCGGCCCAGGATGCGCCCCTCGTTTCCCGGAGTCTCTGCCTGTCCTGTCCCGCGGGACCTGGGCCGGGCGGGTCGGGGTGCAGCCGTCACCCCTAGGCTGGGGTCGCGATGCAGGGACCGAATCGCGACTGAAGTCTGGTCCCGCACCTCGCCCCGCCTGGCCTGGGATCCGGGCTCTGCAGCTGCCCCAGAGCCCGCGTCGCCCGTCCTTTCCCATAATGACAGAGTTTGCAGGTTGGGAACTGTCACACGCGAAAGGCAGTGCCGGCTCCAGCCTCTCGCGAGTGCACGGCTGGTCGCGCAGCGCTGCTGCTCGGTCCCCTCAGTCTCCTGTGCCTCGCCTCCCACTTAGGGCGAGGTGGGGCAGCCCCGCGGTCCCACTCACGGCTGGAGGACGCAGGGTCGGGGCGCCTTTGGTGCATGTAAGGGCTTTCTAAGAAATGTAAGTTTAGAAACTTACGGGCTGCATGGTTTAGGAAATAGTGCCTTGAAACTAATGCCCTCTGAAAACCTTCTGTTAATATTTCATTTTATATAAAGAGGCTGACAACGTTTTATTCTTCGAAGCTTTCTTGTGTGGAAGCAGATACCTGTCTAGTGGTTTGAATTACAGAAGTGAAGCGGCCAAGTTCATTGCTTTTGGAAATAGAACTTAAGTTTCCTAATTTTCCATCTTCTGGTTTGTATCATTATGGAGATTCTGCAGCAGTTCTGATTTGAGGAAGGTTTTGCACTTGAAAAGTAGATGAACTTGATGTAACCCAGTTCACAAAGCTTTGCTAGGAAAATATCGCCTAAAATCACGACGCAGTAAGCATAACAGCGATTCTTGGACGATAACTTTTTGGAGTCAGTGGGATGACACTTTCTTATGTACCTTTGATCGCAGATGGAATAAAATAAGAATCTGCGATAGAACATATGTGCCAGGGAATTTCACTAAACAAAACAGTTTCCAGTTACTGCAGGTTCAAGTCACAGAGCTAAAAACAGTAGGCTGAGAATAGTCTGTGAAAACTGCCTTGGAAACTAGACCCAAAATAGAATTAATTAGGTTGGGATTGATTTTGTTTTAGCATTAGTATACTTTAAAATCAAGGAAATAGCAGCATGCCTGTTTGACTTCCTTAAGTAGAGGAGGCTAACAAGCTTTATTAGGACAAAATATGTTCTGGAAACCATGAATAAAATATCTTTGGAATTAATTTTGCTTTTTAACATAATGCTTTCAAACTGGGAACTCCTTCTTTGATGTGACCCGGCTCCTTGGAAATGTCTGTAGCTGTCTGTGACTGGGTTACCCTTGCTGCCTATTGATTTACAAGTGCTGTACCTTTGGTTTTGGTGAATACATACCCTGGGTTTTGTTTTCTGAGAGTAAATGTTGCCACATGGAACTTGTTTTTTAAGTATCTCAGACAAGGGTGGCCACACTCAGACTGTGCTGAACTATTGCTCGACTCAAGAGTTCATTGCAAGGAACCCGTGGCAAGCTTCAAGACATTGAACTCTATCCTCTGTCTGTCCTCTCTTATCAGGGCGTGTGTTTGAATATGCCTATATTTCCAGGTCAAGGGCTATTTAAAGTCAGTTTGCACTTAAGAGACTAGTTAATATTTGGTCCATTTAAAACTTTGTAAGTGTCTTTTTGAGTCCCAGTAAAAGCAAGAGTCTTGAGAGATTAATAAGGGAAATGGAGGAGGTATATTGTAACCTGGTATTACAGTACATTCAGTACATTGCCATTTTGTGGTCTTTGTATCATAGTATTATTAACATGACATTCCCATTGTTCAGGACCCATTGTTAGGCTGAAAGCACTATGCTCCAGAGAATTAGCAAGGGAAAAAAGTACCTCTTACCTGCTGGGGAATGTTCCAGCTCAGTCAGGAGTGGGACTTGAAGGATGACAAGGAGCCCACCCATGTCCCCAAGACATCTAGGAGTTTGATTTATTAGACGTCTGTGCTCAGCTAATTGTTCACATCAAAGGCCTGGCTGGACTCCACTTAGAGAACACAGGGAAGGCTTTAAGGAGGAAGTAAGAGTTGAACTTGGAATTAAATGCTACCTGGGATTTCAACCAGGTAGGCAAGGGTTGGATTGACTGTTCTAAGTGAAGGGAAAAGGCACTGTGTCATGGGTCAGCAGCCTAAGCATCATAGAAAACTCCAAGTTTGAAAACCTGGAGCACAAACTGTGCATTTGGGAGGTGGAGTCGGAAGCTTGAGAGCTTTGTGAGATGAGACCCTCATTCCAGGGACTCTAGGAAGCTGCTGGAAGGTTTTATAAAGATACTAGCCCAGTGCCTTGGCACTAGTCTGAGGAGAGTAATAAAATGGGGGTGACCTGCCAAAAAGAAACCAAATAAGAAGGTTCACAAATGCTATAGATCCGAACTGCTGAAGGTTTATAGAGCGAGTGGTAGGGGTGGTGGAGCTGTATATTTCAGATGGTGTTCATAGGACCTGGGACCAGGGCCTTTGTGGTAAGACTGGTGAATGAAGACCTTCTGGAAGACACATTTTGATAGCCAGCATATTGGGAAATTATTGAGGTTAGGAGGGATTGTGAGGGTTGGGTTGGGCAAAGTATGTTATTCTCTAACCCAGAGGTTAGAGAAACATCTAAACAAAGAAGCTCAAGGTGATGGAGGTTCAGGCTGGCATGAGAGCTGAGGGCTAAGGTACCAGCTCCTGGCCAGGGTGCCAGCTTTTCATTAGAACAGAGAGGGAGAGAGAACTGAAGCCAGACCGTGGTGTATGGGCCCTCTGTTAGGAGAACCCTGGGGTCTAAGGACGGAGGGAGGGGTTGCTCAGGAATATCATCAGTGCTGCTTGGAAATACAGGCTGAGACACAGAGCAAGGAGTTTGAGCAAAAGGTCTTATTAGAAGCCATGTTTTAGGTCGAGGAAGGTGAGAGGTGAAACGTTAATAGGTATTGTCAGGAAGCAACAGCAAAAGAGAATACAGGAGAGCCAGCAGAAAGGACGGGAGGAGCAAGGGAAGGTCTTCTGAGTGGAGGGAGGCGCGTATTTGTGTGGAAGAAGTCTGAGAGTAGGAAGCCGAGCAGGGAAGACCGGTGAGTCCTAGCAGAAGCCTACATTGTGACAAACACAGGGAGGGGTGGCCCAGGAAGGACCAGGGGAGGTGTGCCTTATCCTGCAGAACAAAGAATGTGATGGACGCAGAAACAGTTTGAAAAGTAGGAAGAAGGTGCAAGGAGCTAAAACACGTTTGTAGAGTCATCTTTAATATGTGGCATGTTATGCAGTGAGCAAGAGGCAGCTAATAGCACCACCAAACCCTGTGAAATTCGTTTACACAGATGTGTTGTGTGCCAGATTAGTGCAATTCTTCTTAACTCAGTAGTATGTCATAATCATTCATGCTGGTACAGCAGCCCAGAATCACAGGCTACCTCTCACCTGTGCTTATTTGCTCCTCACAATGACCGTACACATACAGATGATGCCTGTGCAAGGTCAAGGACCGCTAAGCAGGGGGCCAGGGTTCAGGAGATCAGGGAAGTGAGTTCCCTAATGCAGGGTGGCTGAGAGAGGTCAGCCTTGGAAGGGTGGCCAAGCCCAGAGGTGGCAGCCTGAAAGTGGGGATGGGTGAGACCTGCCACTGCTCCAAGATTATTAGGCCCTTGGGAGCCTGTAGATTTGGGCGTGTAAATGTGAGGGGGAAACAGACTAGTTCTTTGTTGTGTAGTGCTGTGCAATTTCTCTTATAGTTATGCTAGTATTAAAATAAACTTGGAATAGTTTTGGAATGGTTTAAATGTACAGACATTACAGAGGTAGTGTTTTTCCTTTCCCTAAGTGGTCACATCTTCTGTGACCATAGTACTTGTGTCAGAACTTAAGCAGGGGACATGAGAACAGCATTATGGATTAGACTACTGACTTTGTTCACATTTTACTGGTTGTAGACATTTAGTGCTCCAGGATTCACTTTTTTCCATCTACTTTTAAATCTAAACCTTACTTTGTCTCTATAATTAATGTCTTCATTTTGGCACCCTTCATTACAAACTGTCCTGGTGTTGTTTAAAGCTAGTGCCCCAAATCCTCAAACTGACAGCTTCCCTCAGGGTGGGAGAACACTGCCTCCCCACTGTGTCCTGGAAGGGGAAAGGCAGGTATGGATTCACCAAGAATCACTGAGAAAGGCGAGTTTGGTTTAAGGTGGGTCCTTAAGAGTGAGGGCTTGATCGGGCCTAGGTAGGCCTCACCATCACTTCGGCACAGTTTGGCATTTGCTTGCAATAGCCAGGTGAACATTTTGAGAGAGAGGGTCACAGGACCGTAGGACAGAGCTTTCAGTGGTACAAACAACTCATTGGGCTTTTCTGTTGAAGAGCTGATGTGTCTTGTGGAAGTTCCCCTCCTGTTTTCAGAAGAGACCTTGTCCAGGGGAGGGTGATAGTTCCTCACAGAATGTTTTAAATCACCTTTGGGTTTCTAAAGAACATCCTCATGTTACGATGTGCATTTTCAGCTCCTGTTCATGACTTTGACTTTAGACAATTCATTTTCTTATTTCAAGAAAACTATAGAATGTCATCAACTATATCAAGATTTCCATGTGCACCACAGGGAACTTTTTAATGTGTATCATGAATGTGCTGGAGTCAAGTGGGACGACTTAAAGCACTTGTTTGGAAGATTATAGAGGACAATTATACACGTAGTGTAGTATGATTGCTACTTATATTTATGTTTGCACATGTGCGTATTTGTAAAAACAGACAGTCATGTGTCTTTCCACAGATGACATAGCTAAGTACAAGGCTGTGGTAGATTCGTTTTGCTCTATTCCTTGTTTGGAGTTACGTTTTCAATAATACAGACTTTAATTCAGCACAGGCATTCGGGTCACTTCTGGACTTTAACTTGTTTTTCGAGGCCTGATTTGGTTCTGTGCTTTGGGTCAGCATTAGTGAGGTGCTGGAACCATGAGCCTGCATGCGTGCCAGTCACTTTTGTTGCTTTTATTCTATGTACCTTGGGAAAAGGGGTGGAGCTGGGATTTACCTACTGCCCAACAGAATGTATGAGTGTCCTGGATAGTGGGCTCATCGTGTGGAATACTGATGAAGTCATTTTTTAAGCCTAGAATAATTTATGCTGCAAAATCCTGCTTACAGTATCAACTTGACTCTCCAAACAGTTGTGTAGACGAGGAAGACAGCTGTAGTTCACACCTGAAAAGACTAAAGTTTGAAAACTCAAATTCCCTGTTCACTTCTCACCCTGCATTAGTTAGGATTCATGTTAAATTTTCTGACTGTAAAGTGTAAATATTCTTAAATTTATAGTTAATTTAAACATTTACTTAAGAATGTACTATGATCACACAATTGGTGTGTGTGTGTATGTGTGTGTGTGTGAGAAAGAGAGAGAGAGAGAGGTTTTGGACAAATTTGGTCTTTCTAACCTATGAAATTGAACAAAAGCCTTTTAGCTGAAAAGCTAGAATCCTCAGACTTTAGGTACCTGGATATAAATAAGACAAATATTTCAGATTATTTCCTTGCTTACTTAATGACTGATTAGGAGAAAAAAATCTATTTTTTTAATTTTAATTTTTATATCTCTTTATACCTAGTCCCATTTAGGAAATGTTTCAGAACTTCTAATGCAGATGACATCACATTCCAAAGTAAGACCAGGAATTGCTGTAGTGAATGACTTCAGGGATGCTAGTAATGGTTTCTTCTACCTTTCTAGGCTTTTTGGCTGGATCCTAATTACACTGCCATATAACAGATAAGAGAAGAAGCAGATTTATGTACATCCTTATGCACATAAGGACTCAGTGAAGGGTCAGGTGATTGGAGCCCATGTAGCATCCTGAGCCACAAAAAAGAAGGGGCTGTTGGGAGTGGGGGTGGTGCAGACCAGATACCGAGGAGCTGAGGAGTGTGCTGTGGTGTACGAAGCTTGTCTGTGGAATAAAGTCATCTGAGAGCCTCTCTCTTCTGGATACACAATATTCCTTCTTGGACTGAAGACCTTCTTGACAGGAGAGCTTTTCTTGACAGGAGAGCTTTTCATCTGTGTCTGAGGCTTCACTCCCAGCCCAGGACATGTCAAAGAGTGTATTTTGGGGTGTCACGTCTCACAGACGTCCCCTTCTGTCTTCCTGCGGGGTGGTACATCTGGATCCTGACTGGACCTGGTGTTGCTGACCATTCCTGAGTTCTGCTGAGTTTAGTTATCTGCCCAGATATTTCTTATTCTTTTCCATAGAGAGAAGTCAGTTATTTTATTTTTATAGCACTGCTTTTGAATATTTGTTTGCTTAAGACTTGGTCAGCACCACTGAGATTTTAAAGTTTCCTTTCGCCATAAATGGATAGGCACTAAATGGAAAGGCAAAGTCCAGTTTTGCATGAGAAACCCAGGGCATTGAAGCAGCTTTTTACTGAATGGAGGCCTCTGGAGCAGACTTCATTTCTGCCTCCAGGCCTGTCCTGTCCCCTGGCTGGCCCAGGTGGGACAGCACAGCTCGGCAGTTAAGGCTGGGCTCACTGCCATCTTCCTGTCCCAATTAAGTCATTTCAATATGATGTGGCACCGTGGGGTGGCAGATCTTTATTAAAGCCACCTGGAACTTAATGTTTCACCTCAATATACAAAACTCCAGATCAAGAAAGGAGATTAGACGTGTGGCTTTCAAAGTTGTGGGTTTTTTCTTTTTCCACCCACTTTCAGTGTTTGCTCTTAAACTGTCTCAAGATAGAGGTTTTGAACAACTGTGGGGGATGCTGTTCATGCAGAGTTCAGCATGATGGTGCCCCCTGCGATTCTGCATAATAGACCTCTTTGTGCCAGTGTGTAAGTTGTATCAGTACCCAAGGAACACCAGGATCTGCCACCTACTCACTTCAGTGACATCCTATCACTGCTTAAATTTTGTATTCACTATTTCTTTGTCTTGATAACCACATATATTTGTATCCTGAAATGATCTATTGTTTAGTTTTTAATTTTTGCCTAACTTATTATACATAAATGATCTTCAGTATAGCTAGAATTTATATTTAATAATTAGAATTTGGCTAAATCCTGTTATAAATTATATATATATATAATTAGAATAAAGCAAATTTATATATATATAAATTATTTTATATATATGTCTGTGTGTATATTTTGTTGGTGAAAATATTTTGCAAATATTTTATTGGTGAATCATTTGAAAATAATCTTTAGCTAGATGTGGTGACATATGCCTATAATCCCACCATCTGGGAAGCAGAGGCAGGAGACTAGCTTTGAGTTCCAGGCCACTTGGAACGATGTAGTGAGTTCAAGGTCAACCTGAACTATGCAGTGAGACCCTGTCTGAAGAATAATATAGTGCAAATAAGTTGTAGACATTATAGCCATGCACTTCTAACAGTAGAGCATGTGTCTCTCTCTTTTGTTTTTGTTTTTGAGACAGGGTCTCGCTTTGTAGTTCAGGCTGGCCCTGAGCTCAGCCTCCAACTCACATCACAGCAATCCTTCTGCCTCTGCCTCCCAAGTGCTGGGATTACAGGTGTGAGCCACCACGCCCCGGCACTGTGGTATGTGGTAGGCATGAGTCTCCACGCCCAGCATTGTTGTATGTGGTTGCTGGGGAATGAACCGGGGCCCTTGCATTTGCGAAGCAGGAGCTGGAAGCATCGAGCTAAATCCCTGGCCCCATATATCTCTTAAAATATAAACAATACCGCCATCATGCTTTTCAAGTGAAGTTACAAGTAGCTGGCACAGTGGCACATGCCTGCAGTTTCTGCTTCTTGGGTGGGTGGAGGGGCAGCCGAGGAGGGAGGTTCATTTATGTCCAGGAGTTTAAGACTGGACTGAATAACATAGTGCAGTCTCTGAAAAAAAATCATACGCTAGCTTTTATGGGTGCCCTGAAGGTGTCTGCCATAGTCCCCTCCCCCAAGATCCTGCAGGGTTCCCACGGTGTGGAACACGTTCAAGAACAGGTTTAATTGTTCTTAACTCCCTTGTCTTAGCCCTGAGAAAGTGGCGCCGCCTCTGGAGAGAGAGCATTATTAGTAAGATCTCACCGGAAGTCAGATCTGTGCTCCTAATGATTACATCTGAGGGAAACTCAGCAATTTTCTGGATTTTCCCATGGCTTTTTCCTTTCCTTATTTCTAAGATTTAAGACATATATAAACAACAGCATAAGACGTAGTGTCATTTTTGCTTATAATTGTGTGGCATATTCCCGGGGAAAGAGCGTGATGAGCCAGTGGTTTGGAAACATCCTAAAGCAGGCCTTTAAATTAGATAGGGTTTAAATATTGCATTTTGGGGATAGCTGGAGACAGTAAATCGACAGCTGTTGTGACTGCAGAGCGGCCTGATTGCCTTGCTCGCTGAGCGGAGGAGAGGACGGTGATCGTCCCCTCATGCACACTGAGCCTTTGCAGGCACAGCCATAGCTTAAAGCTACATAAATTCCTGCCTTACGGTCCTAGAGCTGAGCTGTCTGCAGCCCTGCTGGGTTGAGGTCCATGTCAGTAGGACTGCTTCTTCTTGGAGCTCTTGTGGGGTACCGTCTTTCTCTGCCTTTTCTAGCTTCAGGGAATACTTGAAACCCACAAACCGTGCCCCTTTCCTGCATCCTCCAGCCCATCCTCCCCAGCCCCGGCTGTCCTCAGATCTCCTCCCCTGACTCTCCCATCCCCCCTTGGCGTTAAGGACCTCTGTGATGACACTGAACCCACCTGGATAATCCAGTATGATCGTTTCATCTCAAGGTCAGCTCTGAGCACCTTAATTCTGTCTGCTACCTGCCTTCTCGCCTGCAATAGCAGGTGCAAAGGTGCTGGGACTATGGCGTGAGCGTGCAGCGTGCATGGACGATTGGTCTGTCTTTTCCTGAAGGTTTTGTGGGTAGAATATGTAAGCTAGAACCTGTCAGGTTAAATAAGCATTAGCCAGGTAACTGTCAGGCACAGAGAGAAAGAGGATTAACGATAGAGGGAGCTCCATAGCACAGTGTTGAGACACGTTCACACTCTGGGGAGGACAGAAGGCCAGCTGTGCCTAGAGAGTGGCAAGTGGCAGAGGAGTGTGGTGAGGGGCACAGCTGGGGAGGGGGACGAAGCTGGGCTGGTGCCTGGGCTGGCCAGGAGGTTGGACCTGAGCAGTGTGGCGCACCAGGGCCATCCACGGGCCGGCTTGCTCAGTCAAACTTGCCCTGGGCTCATGCCACGCAGGCGCACGCAGCCTCCTTGTGTCCAGGCACTGAACAGGGATGGGGCCCACTCCAGAGGTCAAGCCTGTGCTGAGTGGCCCAGGAACTGTCCCACCAGGCTGTAGGGGAAGTTCAAGTTTAGAAAAACAAAGAGAGTTCATCAGTCGTGATCAGTAAGCATAGTGTCCTGGTCCAGGAGGGATAAGATTTCTGCCAATAAATACAGTGTTGCTATGAGCCTTGACCCTGTGCTGCCATCGGGGAGGTCTTAGAGTCCTCTTGTCCCACCACCATCCAGCTCTCCACTCACAAATCTGTTAGTTCAGTAGAAAAGAAATCCAGCACAGGTAGGCAGCTCCTTCCTCATCTTGGAGAAAAAAAAAGGAACCAATGCCTGTGTGGAAACAGTGAAGAAATGGACAAAGATGCTCAACTCAAGAAGACAGCTGAATGTTCTCTCAGAGAAGAACCAGCCAGTTCTCGGGTTTTT
>PVIR01014865.1:0-39481 GCA_004026965.1 Petromus typicus
GGCAGGCGTGGCTGCTGCCAGTACCGGGACAACTGTAGAGGTCCCGGTGGGTCCTGGCGGTCCGTGCAGCAGCCTCTACCCGCTCCACATCTGGGATTGCCTGGGTTCCACTCTCTGGAGGTTGTGAGCTTTGGCCGGAAGACATTTAAGGCAGAAAGAAGCAGGCTGGAGAGGAGGAGAGCCGAATCTCTTCTGAGAGGAAATGCTGTTGTGGTTTCGAGACGTTTGCATTTTATGTCTGTGGTCGGCGTTTCCCAGGGTTCTCAGGGGTGAAGGCACGGTCAACCCCATGCCACCAAATAAGGTTTGCAGTGACCTTAGCAACAGGCTTCGCTGCCCATTGGCTACCACTGCAGCCGTCCGCCAATGTGGTCTCCCCAAGGCAGTGTGAAAGCCTGGGCGGTGCCTCTGCGTGTTGAGAGATCCACCACCCCTTCCAAAACCACTGCCCTCGGAGCCCCACGGCAGGGACGGCGAGCTGGACACAGGTGGACCAGGGGGTGGGGTCGACTGCCGGGTGTCTGCGTGTCAGAGTCCACCTGCCTGACCCCACAGCCTGTCCCGTCTTTCCTGCAGGACCCCATGCTCCACCAAGCTGTCACCATCAACACTAGTTATCATTTCATACTTCTGCTCATTTCTTTCCCACTCATTTCGTCATTCCTTCTTTGTACCAGGTGTTTCTACACGTTATATTTTCTTAACTCTTATGAGCCCGTGAGTCCCACTTCATAGACGTGGAAGCAAAAGGAAGTCAGGTATTAGCTCAAGGTTAAAGCACTCCTAAGTGGGAAAGCCACAGTTTAAACCCAAGTGCCACAGCTCCAGATCACACACTGTGAATCACTGCACTGCTTTGCAGTGACTCGGTAGCCCTGACTTCGTGTTAGGACTGCGGACAATCATACCTCCCAGAGAAGAGATGAGGATCTTTAGGGGTGATTTATGCCTGAGAAAATAGTGCAGGGTGCTGGGTTATCCAGCTGCACGCTGCACTGCTGGTGGCCTCGGTTTCCCCCAGCCGTGTCCGGCCAGCGGCTTGCACGTTTCTCTGCCGCAGTGAAGCCTGCTGTTGAAACATTGAGGTTTATGGACCAGACTTCACTGCGGCCTTCGTATTGGGTTTCCACTTCCTCTTTCTTGACTTCCTCCCTCCCTTGCCTCGCTGCATCACAGACATGGGGCCCAGGGGAGCCTGCTGCTCTGGAGGGCTGCGGCCTGGAGTGCTGGAGAGGATAGGGCTGGCTGCGCTGCGAGGGACCAGATCTCGGTGAGACGGTGGAGAGTTCCAGCTGGTAGAGCAAGCGCGTCTCAATTGCTCTGCCCTAGGCGGTGCTGGGAGCTCTAGCGCCGCTCCTCTGGAGAGTGTTTTCAGGATTAAAAAGTATGCAGGTGATCTGAGGAAGATGAAGACACACGTGCCCTCTGCACACCCCATGTGCTCCAGTGAATTCACACAGCACCAGCACGCATCCAGGCCCATCGGGGCGGACAGCACAAACCAACCTTGCAGGATTTCTCCGGTGAGAACAAGGGAGCTTCAGTGACTGGCCATAGCCATCAGACCCAGTAAGGATCCTGCCATGATGAATGACTTATTGCCATAGTGAAGACCCAAAGAATACATAGAGTCCGGGCATGGTGGCACACACCTGTCATCCTGGCACTCTGGAAGGCTGAGGCAGTTCAGAGCCAAGCTGAGCAATTTAGGGTCTTAGCAAAACCCTGTCTCAAACAAAATAAAAAAGACTGGGGACGTAGTTCCAGTAGCAAAAGCTCGTAGCAAAAGCTCCAAGTTACCTAGATTCAACAAAAACAAAACTATGTATGTAATTCCTTTCACAAAAAGTTTAACAACTGGCAAAACTGGATTGGATTGTTAAGCATGTTTCCAAGAAGGTCAAACTGAAAAGCGCAGAAATGACTCCACATGTCACTTTAATCATGTGATTCATAGGGGCACACAGGATTTGGGGATGCTGTACCTGCTGCCCCTTGACCTGGCTGGTGGTTGTATAGCAATTTGCTAACTGCATGTAGGTTTTCCATAATTTTTTTCTTCAAAAGTATTGTTTTACAGTAAAAATTAAAAAGTGCATGTGAATCCTGAGCAGGGCGGTGCTGTGAATGGACCACAGCCCTGTGGGGTCTGTCCCGTTGCCTCCTCTCTGTAAGACAGTGCCGCAGTGTGCCGCAGCGAGTGCTACACCAGGGCGGCCTCCGCAGGCTGCACTGAAGACCGCTGTGGCCGCAGGACCCGGACTGGAGGGCCACTCTGACACTGTGCTACAGGCAGGGAGGCTCTGGCATGTGGGGGAAGGGTTACCAAAATGAGGGCCAAGACCTGTCTGGACCTCAGGGGGCTCACGCCCATGGCCCTGGCCAGCCCCACGTGCCCACAGAGTGCTGCCAGCTCACTGAGCTCCTGTCTCAGGGCTGCCTCTTCAGAGACGCCTGGTATGTTCATTCTCTGCCCTGGCTCGGTGGCTGCAGATCTGAGCAGGAAGCAGCTTCAGCAGTGGCTGGTGGGGGGACCCGTGGGATGCAGAGCGAAGGTCCCACGGGTACAGGACGAGCCTCTCCTGACGGCCCGGGGAGCCTGGCACTCTCTTAAGTTTTATCCTCCCTCACTTCCTAGGTGTTCTAGTTAGGAAGTGCTGTCATCGCATGGAGGTACAGTGTGTGTTGTAGGAGGTAGGGCTCCCGAGGGCGCTGATGGACAGGCCACCCGCTGGGCCCCGCTTCTCCGGAGGGCTGCTGTCCTCCAAGGGTGCCCAGGGCTACTACTTGTTGCTCTTTCTCATTTAAGGCCTGCTGACGGGTCCGACGGGGTTCCCATTTCTCCTCCCCAAGCTAAACATGGCCAGCCCACAGCTCCCCGCCTTCTCTCCGTGACACACTGGTCATCCGTCCACTGTCGGGAGGTACAGAAGGACCCAGGTGTCACCCGGGCAGGCAGAAGTCTGGATGGTGACAGAGGACTTAGGTACACGTGCTTCCTGGGCAGTCAGTGCGGCGTCCAGTGCTGCCGAAGGCCCACAGCTGCTGTCGCCCTTTTGGCTTCGGTGTTCTCATGGTCTTTATCCAGGTACTGTTGTGGTGTAAGACCTCCTGTTAGGTCTCATGAGCAGAGCTGAGTCCTCTCCACCATCCTGGGAACTCCCAGGAGGCAGCTGGCTGGTGCCAGGCACTCCATAAATGTTAGCTGGTACTGTTTCCTTTGTTACTTTCTCATTGGAATGGACAGCTGTTTGTGTCATTTAATGAGCATGTACTGTGCACCAGAAACTGCTCGAGGCTGGAACACAGCCCTCCACGGTCAGGCGTCACTGGTGCTTTCAGTGTGCTTGACTCAGAACATACCCTTCAGGTCCTGGAGTACGAGTGTTTGAAGAAGGTACCACCAGTACCCTGGACTCTGAGTAAACTGGCTAGGAATCCAGTCCTAGCTGTGCCACAACCCCACTGTACGGCCGTGGGTGAGTTCCTTGACCTCTCTGAGTTTCAGGTATCTTACCAATGGGGTGAATGATCTATCCCCAGAGGTACAGGAGGATCAGATAGGGTCGCCACTCTGCAGAAGTCCAGTGGCCGCCTTTCACAGCCTCTGGTGGCCAGGACTCGGTGAGCACTTTGGCAGCAGGAGCTGAAGTTGAAAGTCAGTAAAGGCAGCTATTGTTGTACAGGAGGTGGGGGAAGCAGGGCCGGAGCAGGTCAGTGGGCTGGACAGGCTGGGCCAGGCTTTGTTCTTCAAGGAAGGGCAGGGCTCTGAGAAGTTTGGACAGTAATCAGGGAAGGCCAGGCAGCAAGGCCTCAGGACACGTTGGGGGGAGCAGGACGGCGTGGGGGGTCAGCCCTCAGACCTGGGTGGGGAGTGTGTCCTGCTCTCAGTCTAGATGAGGCGAAGGTGCATGCTTTGACCACCGAGCTGTGAAGATCTGGACAGCGTCTTGTTTTCTAGGCAAACAGGCCGGCAGGTCGTGAGCCTGCGAGGTCAGTGACTCCTCCAGCCTAGCGTGTGGTTCCATGGCAGAGACCCCTGACACTTCTTTATGTATAGTTACTATTTTTTCTGATTATAAAAGGAACTATTTGGTTGGGGTTTTTTTGGTTTGGTTTTGGGTTTTTTAGACAGAGTTTTGCTAAGGCCCAGGCAGACCTTAAAACTGCTATGTAGCTGAGGGTGCCTTCAAAGTCATGGTGATCCTCCTGCTTTACCCTCCCAAGTAATGGGATTACAGGCGCGTGCCATCGTGCCTGGCACTGTTTTTTGTGTGTGCGATACTAAGGATCAAACTCAGATCCTTGCACTTGCCAAGCAAGCACAGCACCTTAGAGCTACTTCCCTTGTTTTTTTTTTTTTTTGTTTTACAGGATCTCAACTAGGTAAGTTCAGGCTAGCCTTAAACTTACTATGGAACTCAGGCTGGCTTTGAACTCATGGTGATACTACTGCTTTGGTCTTTTGAGTGCTGAGATTATAGACGTCAGCCGCTGTGTCTGGTTTGGGCTTTTAAACTTTAGAAATATAAAGAAGAAAATGCCCTCACGTATAACTCACTGTCCAGGGACCATGAGTATTATAATGCTGCCCCTCTCTGTGTAGTCCACATAAAATCATAAGTTCTTTAGGTTAGAGTTGTGTATAGTTTCACGTTCCACCTTTTTCATACAAAACTATGAGTTTTGTGGGGACAAAGGGGCTGTTTCTAATGCAGACAGCGCTTTACAAAACATTGTGCTCTTAAACAGACAAGCAGGTCCAGGGAGTTAGCTCAGTGGTTCCGGCGCCTGTCTTACAAGCACAAGGACCTGGGTTCCATCCCCCAGTAACCACATACAATACTGGGCGTGGAGACTCACGCCCAGCAGCAACCAGTACCACATACCACAGTGCCGGGCGTGGTGGCTCACGCCTGTCATGCCAGCACTCGGGAGGCAGAGGCAGGAGGATTGCTGTGATGTGAGTTTGAAGCCGAGCTCAGGGCCAGCCTGAACCACAAAGTGAGACTCTGTCTCAAACAAAACAAAACAAAACAAAAAAACAGACAAGCAAATCTTTCCTCCAGGGACTGGAGGACGTCCTGAAGAGCCATGGAACTCAGTCTCACAACCGTGTGAGCTGTGCAGCGGTGCTGTGGTCTGAGGGCCTCTTCTCCCAGCAGCTGCACATCCTGCTCACAGTGGGCCGGTTTAGACCAGTCTGCATGCCTGTCCTGCCCCCACAGACCCCTGTGACCATCCACACACATTCTTAAGTGTCTCACTGAGACCTGAATAGGAGGCACTGCTGTCCCCAACTCACGGGTAAAGACCATGAAGCCACTGGCTAGCCATACAGCTAGTTCTGGGACAAAGCAGGAACTTTTTGCAGATATGGCTAGTGTCTAATTCACTGACTTTTTCTTTAAGACTTTTTTTGGTCCTTTTTCATTCTAGCTTTTCCTGTCACACACTGGAAGGTTTGTCCAGAGTACCGGGAATGTCGTCTTACCAGGCTGTGGAGGAGCCATAGGACTCCAGCACCGAAGCCGGTAACCAAGCCCTGCAGGTCCAGGGTCGGCTCAGCCTGCGCGGCCAGAGTCAGAGCCTCAGCTCTCCAGAGGTTTGAGGGCCGGGTTTAAGGGGTGGCTGGTGCTTATAAAAATGTCCAGGAGAGGTAATGTCCTTGGGGACAAATTTTCTTTTGGTCCTGAGGATAGAACACAGAGTCTTCACTCTGAGCTGCTGACAGGGCTGCCAGGCTGGGCTTCAACTTGCAGCCCTCGGCCTCGGCCCTTCGAAGTGCTGGGATTGCAGGGTACACTGTGTCTGGTTGGACATCCCTTCTAACACCCCAGCCAGGGAGGCTCGTCCTCCATCTGAGGCTCCAACGTCGGGTTCTGCAGCTGGCGGGGGTGGGGGTCGTGGAACTTCGTGTAGGGAACTCTGTTGAGGGACAGGCGATAGGAGGGCTGTGTCTCCTCAGTGTGTCCATTTCCTGCTGTTGCCGGGACAAACTACTATAAACATGGTGCCTCAGAACAACGCACATCTATTCTCTCTAAAAGTTCTGAGAGTCAGAAGTCCCAAACATGGGGCTAAACTCAAGGCGTCGGTGGGTATGTGTTCATCTGGGGCTCCGCGCCGGTCCTGGCGCTCAGGGGCTCTGCGCTCCTGCCCCGTGGCTCCTTCCTCGTCTGGTCAGCACCCCCACACAGTGCCCTGTCTCGGGTTCTGCCTCCTTTGCCCACTTGCCGGTTTAAGGACCCCAGTGGTTACATCAGCCCCTCCAGATAACCCAACACAATTCCTCTGTTTCCCACTTTTGCCACCCTTAATGCTCCGTCGCCACACAGCGTAGCATATCCACAGGTTCCGTGCATTAGGCTGGGACGTCTTTACTCCACCGTGAACCATTATTCTGCAGCCCAGCCAACCTCTCTTGTGATTTCCAAGGATCCCATCCCCGGGCACAGACAGTAGACTGGGCCAGACTAGTCGGGATGTGCCCACCATCGCGGAGAGGTCTCTTCTGCCCAGATGCCCCCCTCCTTCCTGCCCTTCCTTTACCTCCCCTCCTCCTCTCATCCTCGGCTCCCCGTCTGGCGTGCAGGGTAGCTGGGCAAGAAGCTCCGAGAGGTAGCCCGTCTGTATCACAGCCTCTCCTGTGCGTCCAGGCTCCCTCCTTGGTATGACAGCCTGTCCACCTTCAGCACTCCATGGTCCTGCTTTGGGCTGGGACCTTAAAGGGCTCCCAAGGAGGGGATCCCACCAAGCCTCTGTCCCTGGGTACTGCTGAGGGCCGGGGGATCCAGGACCCCAGCTCTGTGACGATCCGTTGACCGTGGTTTGCCTAGGACTTTGCCACGTTAAGCGGCCGAGGCCCAAATCCTGGAACTCATTCAGAGCAAACTGAGACAGCCAGTCACTTTGCCTCCAAGGCCTCTGGCACATTCTGACCCACCCCGGATCACCTCTGCTGCCACACAGCCAGCTCTAGAAAGAACGAGGGGCTGAGGAAGGACCCTAGGCCTGTGCCAGAGAGGAAGGGCGCCTGCTCTGGCACACTCTGCCAAGGCGCCATCAGCTGTGGAGAGCAAGCACAGAGCTCCCGGAGCAATAGGATTACGGGGAGAAGGGTCCCCACAGATCTGACAGCCTGGGCGATCTGGGTGGTACACTGCAGGTGGCTTTAATAAGTGCTTTTATTTCCTCCTCTGTATTTCTTCTTCTCCGGACAAGTAAACTGTGTTCTTTTTTACTTGTATATGTTTTTAATAAAAGAAAGCCAGTGATGACTCAGCCGTCCACTCCAGGCCTGCTGAGGGACACAGGCTGTCGTCTGCATCTTTCGAGGGCAGCGGCTCTTCTTCCTGCACCTTTGACCTTGGCTGTGGGTTGGTCATGGCCCATCCTGCCCAGAGCTGTACTGCAGGGGTGAGGGTGTGACTCCTCTTGTGCTTCAGCCTCCACGCTGCACCCAGGGTCCAGCCTGGCTTGTCCCCAAGTTAGGACTCAAAAGCCTGGTGTGTTCTCTCTCGGCAGAGCAGGTGCCCAGGTCCTGAGGACAGTGGGGTGTTGTGGGTCAGCGGGAGCTGCTCGGGAGCACCCCTCTGGGCTGAGAACGTTGGGGAGAGGAGGCAGCTTCCAGTCTGCTAGGAGAGGTGGGTTACCCCACACACCAGATGCAGGGTCTTGCCATGGGGGTCGTGCCTGTGGGGTCATCCGCGGTCAGAGAGGGAAGGGCCAGGAGCCTCGCTGTGCACGTCAGAATGGCCAGATGCGTGAACCAGTTTCCTTGAGTGACCTGGGGTGACCCCCCACGCGCAGGTAAATGGTCTTCCTGCCCCAGCGCTTGGCGCTTGCCACTTTGCCACAGGAGAGTTTTGAGGACAGCCAGCAGGATGCCCAGGCTCGGACAGCTGGGCACCCTCAGGCCCTCCTTCCTGCCCTCTCCCGTTATACCTTGGGAATGCCAGGCCTTCGTGTGGCTGATCCAGTCTGGTCTGATACGGAGCAATTCTTCCTTAAACCTAGCAAGAGCACTTGGAAAGGAGCCCAGGTCCCAGCAGAGGCAGCCAACCCCACCTCCCACAGACAGGGCCCACCATTGTCCTGGCGGGGCCAATGTGTGACCTTGTTCATTGTTTTACAAAAGTAGTAACTTCTGGCCTAATGGCCCTCCCTTTCAAACCCAGAACCCAGACACTAACTCCATATTCAAATATCTCCTGTGGCTTATGAAGTCGGCTTTCTCAGAGGAGCCTGGCGGGTGCCCCCTTCATGCCACACCTCGCTCGTAGGCCAAGGTCAAGATCGTGGTCTGTACCTTCTTTCTAGGCAGAGTTGCAGCGTGATGTGGAAGACCTCCTGCCTCAGTTCTGGGCAGATTTGGGATCTGTGAGGGAAAAGTCGTGGCGGAATCAGGCGCCTCCACATCCACATGGTTTTTAAGGGAAAGAGGGTTATGGGCCGGGGAGTTAGCTCAGTGGTTCCGGCGCCTGTCTTGCAAGCGCAAGGACCTGGGTTCGATTCTCCGGTAACCACATAACAATACTGGGTGTGGAGACCCGCAACCAGTACCACATAGCACAGTGCCGGGCGTGGTGGCTCACGCCTGTAATCCCAGCACTCGGGAGGCAGAGGCAGGAGGATTGCTGTGATGTGAGTTTGAGGCTGAGCTCAGGGCCAGCCTGAACCACAAAGCGAGACCCTGTCTCAAAAAAAAAAAAATAAATAAAAATAAAAATAAAAAATAAGGGAAAGAGGGTTAGGAAGAGACAGGCATTGAGGGCAGGGCAGGATTCGGCACAGAGCGTGAGGTGGCAGCCAGGCTCCTCCTGGCCGGCTGTGGGGGCTGGGAGGCCTCCCCTGAAGGGACTTAGTGAGCCCCGGTGCCCACTCTTGTGTGGTGGCAGCTAACATCTGCCTTGGGTGCTGCAGTTTCTCCAAAATCAAGAAACCAGGAATTAGCCCCACCGGAGGTGCAGGTCTGAGACACCCACGGTCAGGAGTCAGGAGGACCCCGAAACCTTCTGCCTTAGGGCAGAATTCTGGCTGAAAAGACCTCTTTGACCGCCAGAGGCGAGACCTACCGGTCCAGAGTCCTCTAAAGCGAGCAGACTGTGTAGCTAAGCTGCTCCCTGCTCTGGGGCCAAGTTTCAAACTTGTCGGGGTCACAGTCCTGGCCTCAGCCTTCAGAACTGCAAGTGGCCTCCTGGGTAGACTCGGGGAATCACTTCTCTTGAGGTCTGAGCCAAACTCCTCCCCATAGGGCGCTGGGCCCCATGGCAGCAGAGCCACATTGTCTGGAGTGCCAGGAGATGCAGGGGTGCTGGAGGCAAGGTGGCATGTGGCTGAACCTCTGTTATCTTCATCAAGATCCAGGTGCTTCCAAAGGGTCCTAGCGCCCTGTCCCTTGCCAACGCTCCCCAGATTCCTCCCCAGCCTCAGTTTCTTGCTTCGCAGGCAGCCTGATATTGTAGACCCCACCTGTGTGCTGGGCATGGACAGAGTGGGCTGCAGTCGAGCCTCCGTGCCAATCAGCTGAGTCATCCCTTGTGGGCAAGCCCCTTGTGTGTGCCAAACACCGCTTCCTGGTCTGTGAACCGGGCGGGGGTGGGGAGCTGTGTCCTGAGATGGTGCGAGGGAGGCTTGGCACAGTCCCCAGCACAACGTGAGCACTCAGGTCTGCTCTGTATCCAGGCAGGTCCGAGGTCTGCTCCAGTCCTGCCCCTCTCCAGGCCTGTGGGCGTCATTTCTTGGAGTGAGGAAGGAGGGCCTGACGTCCGCCTCCTTTGCCGCTCCTTCTGTGCGTCCCTGCCCCACTGACTCCGTTGTCTCCTCAGCATAGACTCCCCTCAGCGGGCAGAGGTGGGGACGACCCCACCACCACCAGAAAAGTGCAGAAATGGGCCCTTGGGAGCTGCCTGGAGCCGGGAAGGCACACCGCCACCCGGCTGGGTTTCCCTTAGCCGTGGCCTCCCAAGGGAGCAGTCTTAAGCCTCCGGTAGGTTCTGCCCTGGGCTCAGCTGAAATCCTGAGAAAAGCCATGAGCGTGCTTGGAGGTGGAGTCCTTCACTCTGGGAGAGATGCCACCTCGTCCCTGGAGCTGGGTTATACCCAAGCTGTCGTTCTTTGGGCCTAGTGGGCCTTCCTTCACGCTGCTGGCCCAGAGCCACAGAGCTGCTCTCATTCGGGCTAGGAATGTGTGGCTGAGACAGGAGCATGCGACACAAAGCTTTGGTCTGCTCTGGGTAATGCCGTCTCCCCACCGGGCCACCTCCCATTCCCCACACAGATGATGTGTGAAATCCATCAGTGCTGCGCTTTCCTCACTTCTGCTAGCAGTTAAGAGCCCAAAGGCCTGGGGCACAGGTGTGCCCCTTTTCCAGAGGCAAAGGTACTTGCCAGAGTGGAACTGGGCTTTGTCAGCTGTGCCCGGGGCTGACCCCACCGCAGGGGGGATTAGTGTTCTGGAGATTAGGAGCAAGCTCTCATCTGTGGAGCGGGGTGGTCACAACACCCTACCCATGTGCATGGGGAGATGGTGAAAGCTGATACCCCCGGAAGGGATGATTTTCATATTAGCCTCTAGCTTTCATCCTTCTGCAAGTAGCGTGAATAAAAATGACATCTTTGGAATTAAAAGAGAACTCCTAAGGCTGACGGGAAATGCCCTCAAACGCCTGTAAACCTGGCTTGTCATTGGTGTGCCTGGGTGTAGCTGGTGAGCCCTTCGACCATTCACCCCATTGGAAAGTGGCCCACTGGCCGTACTGTCACTGTGACCCCCGTAGAGCTCATCTGTCGACAACCTCCCATCTCCTTCAAACAAGAGCTCCCATTCAGAGTTCTGAGGAATTACCCTTACGAAGCGCGGACAAGTCCTGAGAACGATCTTAGACTTTTAGGTCCAGTTTGGTTCCGATGATACTAAGGTTGATTCCTGACAGACACCGTTTGCTGAGCAGGTTGCCCCAGCTGCCATTGCCTTAGGTTTGACCGTTAGGCCTGGGCTGAGGCCGTTAGGAGGATGTGATGGGTCAGCTCCACGTCCTCTATGGCCCGGTCCTATCACACGTGCTCTTCGAGACGTGGTCCCGGGAACCCAGCTGCCTTGCAATTTGGGATGTAGAGTTTTTGGGGTCCTTGTCCGGACATTCCAAGGGGTTGGGACAAGAATTAGAGATCAGGTCTCCCATCTTGGTTCTGGAAGTTGGAAGCCAGTGGACATAATTCCTTCTGTTTTGATAACATGCATGTAGTTAGAGCTGGGAAGATTTCCACAGCTGCCTGGGGCCTCTTCAGGCCCGCGCCTGCTCTCTGTCTGGGGTCAGCCGGCAGGATGAGAAAGCAGGAGCAGCAGCACCTACGTTTGTCACCGGCCCCATTCCTCCGGCTTCATGCCCTCCCCCAGCTGTCATCAGACACTAGGGTAACACTCACCCCCAAGCCCGACAGAAGCTGTATGGAGCTACCACTGCAGTCTAGTTCTTGACAAGGGTGGAGGAGCTGGAAAGGGCTAGTGTCCATCTCCCCGCTTCTGGGTGAGTCTCCTCTTGAGAAGTCCAGGTGGAACTCAGGATGAGCAGGGCTTGGCGTCCATCAAGACACCGATGTGAGAGTATCACCCAGTCCGTGCCTGCCTGCCACTCACATGGCATCTCGGAGGCCGGGGACTGCACTTCCTGAGCTCGGCAGTGTCAGCCCAACCTTTGCTCATTTTCCAGTTTTCTCATTGTTCTGTCTTCCCTTCCTACTGAGGGGCCCCTGGCCCGAGGTCACAGTTCCAGTGGTGTCTGAGGGAGGACGGGGTGGTGTATCCTTGAGAAGCTTCACTGCCCTCAGCCAGGCCCTTCAGCCACCCCACCCACCACAGGGCACTGTTCATACCAGGCAGGAGATGGGAAGCGCATCTCTAGACCGGCTCAGTCCTGTGACGGCCTTGTGTAAGGAGGGTTGTTATTCATTGGGGGCCGATGCCCTATGGCTCTCAGATACTGTTCTGCTCAGATTTGCTGATGGGAGACTCTGCCCCGCCTCAGCTGGAACTCTGAACTCTGGGCAAGGTCAGTCCTTTTTTTTCTTTTTTAGTTTTTTGAGACAGGGTCTCGTTTTGTAGTTTAGCCTGCCCTGTGTAGCTGGGCTAGCCTTGAACTCACAGTAATCCTCCTGCCTCTGCCTCCCAAGCGTTGGGATGACAGGTGTGAGCCCCACACCCGGCCTAACCCAAGGTTTTCTTAATGCATTCATGCCCAGACTTGTTTCACAGTACACAGCAGGGCACCTATACCATTACTGCTGGCTTTTAAGACAGTATAATAGTCTTAAACTGCCAAATAAAGACCCCCAAACCCCATCCCGTGTCCTGCAGCCACCAAGCTCCTCACTGAGATTTGCTCCCCAGCCAGTATCAACTTACACAGCCCCCAAAAGCAAACTACTGGTCACCGGGGCTGCAACTTAAAATCCAGTTCCTGACTGTGTCATCAGCCACATCTCAACTTCAGTTGGCACACGTGGCTTCCATACTGAGCAGGGCTGACAGAACATTCCCGCCGCAGTGTTACCGTGCCGGAAGTCATGCCAGCACAGAGGGCTGCAGGGACCTTTCTTGGCTGCTGTCTGCTCCTCTGATGTGTGACTGCAGTGCACCAGGTGATCACTTTCTGAGGAGCACCTGCATGCCCGGCAGGACACGGTGCGTGCGCAAACACTCTCTGGGACCCTGAAGACAGAATCAACGCGTAGCTACAGCTACAAGTGAAGACAAGTGGACTGCGGTCACGTGAGCATGTCCCTGCACCAGGACCATCTCCTCCTGCTGCCAACCTGAAGATTCACAAGAGGAGTGTCAGTTGTACCCCAACTGCGGGCTCAGGCAGCATGCCAACGGACCCACCAGAATGTCCCCATGGGAGACAGAGCCAACTATAATTTCTGGGTAAATAAAAGGCCACATCCCTTATAAACAATTAACTTTTTATAAAAAGATAAATGTACATATTTACACACACATCTATATTTAGTCACAACTCAGTGGTTAGATGACGTTTCCCATTCTGTCACCCCGTGGTACTTCCCCTCCCTCCCTGGGCCGGCTGAGGGCTTCTGGGGCCTGAGGGGTGGCGGCCACTGGGCAAGGCACTATATAAATAAATGCAAAGCACGAGAGCTTGGGGAAAGTTAGTGTACAACTCGAATAAGAAATGTGGCAAGGTCCACAGAGAAAGTGCCGTTTCCGTGCCCGAGCCCTCAGCCAGAGCAGGGAGCAGGGCAGAGCTGCTGAGGCTGAGGGGCACCGCCAAACACGACCCCTTCTTCCTTCACATTTCACTGGCTTTGGAACAGTCCCCAGGGCTCAGCTGGGAAGGGAGGCGGTTCTTTGGAGTAAGAGCCACTTAGTGCAATCGTCTCTTAGTGCAGAGCCAGCCCTGGGGTGGGCGCTGTGCTCTTCTGAGGTCTGGCCTGTCCCCTGGGCCAGCTCCATGACAGCAAGACCTTCGCCAGGCAGCGGGGCTGAGAGAAAATCGAGAGGCCAACTCCTGCCCAAGTCTCTTCCCAAGTCACCATCTCAGAATCCTGGTGCCTTCTTCCCAAAAGGCGAAGATGGCTTCACCCCACAGGGCAGACCCTGTCCCTAGCCTGCAGGTCCTGAGCAGCCACTGACCCGAGGGGGGAAGGTGCCATTCTTCCATGGCAGAGGGGCGACGGGCCCAGCTTCTCTGCACCACAACCACCATGATGCCAGGTCCTGCTTGCCTAGAGGAGTGGGAGGGGCTCAGCGGCCTGGCTATGGCGGACAGGATATGGCCTGGATGGAGGGCAGCCTGACTGGGGTGAGCATGGTGTCCAGCCAGACGGGATCCATGTTCTTCAGATCTGTGAAGACGCGGTGCAGGCTCAGCCCAATGTCACCTGGAAGGGGGGACAAAGCCATGTAAGGGGTGCAGTGGGGGTACAAGGTGCCACCTACCACAGCTCTATCCCATAGCTCTGATATCCACATCTTTTTTTTTTTTTGAGACAGTCTCACTTTTTGTGGTTCAGGCTGGCCCTGAGCTCAGCCTCCAACTCACATCACAGCAATCCTCCTGCCTCTGCCTCCCGAGTGCTGGGATGACAGGCGTGAACCACCACGCCCGGCACTGTGGTATGTGGTACTGATTGCTGCTGGGCGTGAGTCTCCACACCCAGTATGGTATGTGGTTAACCAGGGATCGAACTGGGGTTTTTGTGCTTGCAAGACAGGCGCCGGAACCACCGAGCTAAATCCCTGGCCCTGACATCCACATCTTAGCAGCAAACACCCATTCCTCTTTAGGTGACTTCCAGCAGCAGCTACCTTGCATGCTGTCTGTGCCCTCCGGTCAGGTAGAAGGAGGGTGATTATCCTCTGTGGGCACTGTGCCCGGCCCTCAAGCATTCCCCAACCTCACATGCTTCTCCTTTCTCCAAGAAGTGCTGAGGGCCAGGGCATAAGAGCATATGCCTACAACCCCAGCATTCTGGGAGGCTGAGGCAGAAGGATCACAAATTCAAACCTAGCTAGGGATTTAGCTTGGTGGCACTGCACCTGTCTTGCAAATGCAAAATCCTGAGTTTGATCCCTGTAACCACAAAACAAACAAAAAAACAAAAAACCTCCAGATTAAAAAAAAAAACAACTCCAAGCCTAACCTGGGCAATTTAGGGACTCTTGCCTCTACTTTTTTTTCTTCTTTTTAAGTTTTTTTTTTTTTTTTTTGAGACAGAGTCTAATTTTGTAGTTTAGGCTGGTCCTCAACTCAGGCTTGAACTCAGTCATACTCCTGCTTCTGCTTCGTGAGTGATGGGATTACAGGCATGAACCACCACACTGGCATGTGGTCCTGATTGCTAGTGGGTGTGAGTCACCATGCCTGGTTTTGTTGGATGAGGTTACGGGGCAGGGGGAGAAAGGGGGTCTGTTTCGAACCCGGGACCTTGTGCTTGCAAGTCAGGCGTGCTGGAACCACTGAGCTAAATCCTCAGCCTCATCTCAAAATTTTTAGGCCTGGGAGGTAGTTCAGTGCATAGGCCCTGTAGTCAAACCCTAGTATGGCAGGGGCAAAAAGGAGAGAAGCCATAGGGCTCTAAGAGCTCCCTACCCCCAGGGCTGTCAGTTTCTGGCTCCTCCTTGCAGCTGAAGTCTCCATAGAGAGATGCAGGCTGGGCTCCGGGTTCGTTGAGCAGGTACCCCTTCCCATCCACGCTGTTGAGCTGCCAATCCGATTGTTCCAAGAGCTAGGGGGGACAAGCTGTCAGCTGCCTTTCAAAGGCTCCAGCTGCCCACGCTTTCCAACCAGGGTCACACCCGTGGGTGCTGGCAGGCAGACACACACGCTGGCCTTGGCCCTAATTTTCTGCCCTCCCCAACCCTATCACCTACCCCCGACTCTGCAGACCTCCCTCACTGTGTAAGGACAGCTCGAGCCTGACAAGAACAGACAACAGTAAGAGCTAGAGGGAAAGAACTATGTCCACATCTCAAGTTTCTGTGCTCCGGGGAAGAGTCGAGGTAAAACCACCTCAAAATCTTTTCTATGTTCATCTTAAAGACTGAATCAGAAAAAGGAAAGCTACAAGATAATTTGATTCAAAAAACACTAGTCCATTATATTATAGATTGCAGAGGTTGATTATCGAAGCCTCACGTGTATTTCCCAAACTAGCTTGGCATGTTGGGACAAGGACACAGCCGGGCCCCAGCACTGATGGTAGCTGACTCACGGAGCTGTCTGGGCCCCTACGGCCTCTTAGCTGCCCTCCACTACCTAGTGACTTCCCCATGGGCCAAGACGGGCAGCCAGGTGCTGCCCGCAGCTACCCACACTCCTCCAGGAGGAACAGCCACTCCCGAGCGTCCAGGAAGGAGGGGCTTTACCTTCATGATGTCCTCAGGGATTTTCCCTTCCTCATCCTCGTCTGTTGCCGCTGTGAGAGAAAGAGCAAGACAAGCTGGCCGGCCGTCAGCCCCAAGTGCCCGGCCGTCCAGCCCCGCGCTCCGTGTGCCTTCACACCAATGCTACCAGCCTTCTGCTGGATGTCTGCCACCGCTGAGATTCCCAAACAGGACCCGGCTGGTGACTCAGCCTGCCCAACCACAGGGCCACGCCTCTTCTCACCCCTCCTGCGCTTCCTTCCTCACCCTGGGACACTTGGCCGCTGAGGACTCAGCACAACAAGCGACCTTTGACCCCCTTCCCCTGCTCTGCCCTGGCAGCTCTGTAGAGCGCTCCAAATTGCCTTCCCAGTGTCCAGGGCGGGCACTGCTGGCTCCACACGTTCCCTCCCTCGGGGCGTCCTTCCCGGGACCCCACAGTCAGCAGGTCAGGCCTCAGCAGTACAGACCTTCAGATGTGGAAGGCATAGGGGACACCTGGAAATTGTACAGGTCACTAGTGCTGTCGGGCACGATTTCCGGCAGGTGCCAGTCCGGGAGGGTGCTACTGACGACACACGGTGACAGTGCTGGGGACAGCAGAAACCCAAGTTCAAGCTGTGTGCTTGGCTCGTCGGCAAGATCCCCAGACCTCTACCCTAAAGTTGGCTCCAACAGCCTCCCCGCCAGCACGGGGCCTGCTGGACCCCAGATGAAGAACCACCCCTCAAGCCTCGGGGGTCCCGGCCCACCTGGCCCCTCACCTGGAGTCAGGGCCCGCTCTCCGTCCAGGTCCTGCCCCAGGTGGCCCTGAGCCGTGTAGCTGCTGTGATCGTCAGGCAGGGTGCAGCTGCTGAGGCCATCGGAGAAGGTGTCGGGGCTGGAATCCCCACACAACTGCAACGGGAGACAGCAGATCAGGCCCACCGACGTGACGGGCTGTGCCGTCCCCCGCTCACCCCACTGCCCAGGGACCGAGCTTCTCGAGGACTCTCACCTTCCTCTTGGTCTTGCTCTTGGCGTCACGGCTGGACTTGGACTTTCTCTCTGTGGGACAGGTTCGGGCTGTCAGCTCTGGCACAGGCAAGCCAGCCCTAGGTGACCCCCCCACCCCTCCCTTTCCCCCCTCCCAAGAGCTTCCTGAGGACCAGAGGCCTTGGCTACCTTTCCTCTGGTTCTTTGTGAGAGGTGGAAGCATCCGGTACACCCGCACGGCCGAGCTGCCCTTGTTCCTGCTCTGGTCCTTCACCTCCTCGATGTCTGGCAGGGAGTTCATGGCACAGCGGAAGTTTGCCTTCCACGTCTTGGGATCTGGCTCCTTCTCTCCGGCTTTGTATCGACCTAGGGAGCAAAGCGATGAAATGGATCACTGGCTGCCCCCAGCTCTGGAGGAAGAAGGCTGACAGTGTCCTAGAGGCCTGCGGCTTCGCCAACGGCCCAGTGTCCAGCAGGTCAGCCAAGTGCACCACTCCAAGTTACAGTGCTCCCAGCCCCCCAGGGCGCTGTCTCCTGGACCACGTGGTCTCCCTGCTTGCACGACAGGCAGCTACGAGCTAGGCACTGGGGCTGCTCGGGATGGGCCGAGCGGGCACCTAGGAACAGCTGCCCTGTCCCCCAGTAACACAAGGAGGCTGCCACCCCGGACCTTGAACCCAGAATGTGGTCAACATTTGGAAAAGAAGATCTAGGTCTTTCCGTGTCCAAGGAGAATTTTCACCTAGCCAGACTGTCCGAAGCCACCCTACCTTGTTGGCTTTACAAACCCCTTTGAGGACTTGTAGAAATGACAGGTGGAGCCTGGCATCCAGAAACCCAGGTCCACCTCCGGCCCTCCCCAGGGATTCTGCACGCGTGCAGGAGCACAGAGACCCTCAAGAGCCTCTGCGTTAACGAGGGCTACCCGGCTTTGCCTCCACGGTCCCCTGGACACACCTGTATGGATGGCCCAGCTGCGGAAGAGACAGGCGTCCTTGTTGATATCCCAGCCGTGCTTGGCCGCGTGTTTCCACGGGATCTGGAAGATCATCTCCTCCTGAATGACACACCAGCCGCGCCCGTCAGCTCGGAGACCATGGGCTCTGTAGGGAAGCGTGCCCAGCCCCCAAGCTCTGGGAAAAGACTGACTTCCCCTTTTCACCCTGACATCTGTCATGGGTTGACCCACTCTTGAGAGTGCCTTAAACAGGCTACTCGACCTCTTGGGAGGGGCCCAAGTTATGATAAACTGTGACACCTCAGCTCAGCACAGCCCCCGTCAGGCTGACACACGGATGTGCCGGGACCCACAGGGAGCAGTCTACTCCACAGCCCTGGTCTGGAAGCTCTCTCGGGCATGTCAACACCAACATGAAAGAACTTGTGCGAGAGTCTGTTCAGGACACCGGGCACCTATATGGGGGTCCTGGTCACACCCCTGAGGGAGCCTTGGCTCAGTTGGAATGCTGACCACCTGCTGACCCTGGCACTAGACCTCACTGCTCCCCACAACTTTCTCTCTGGAAAAAAAATACAGGACTAGTGTGAGGAAGAAATGACATAATGGGGGACATGTTTAGCAAGGTGCCAGGCATACAGGAACTGTCAGCCATTATTATTATTATTACTATTAAGTTTACAGGCTTTTTGTTGCCCAAGTGCATCAGGTAGAGGCTTCTTGATTGAGCCAGAGCTACTGCTACAAAATTCATTCTTGGGGCCCCTGCTGAGCCAGCCACCGTCCTGCCCAGCAGTGCCCACCTATCTGTCTGGCTGGAGTCCTAGAGCGCTCTGTACAGCAGGCGTCTCCTCCGAGGGAGACAACCTGAGCTGTAAAGATGCCAGGAGTCTTGCTGCTGGAAACTGAAGTGCTTTTCGGTAGGGTGTCCTGTCCACATCTTGAGAGGGGAAAGAGGAAAGAGGACAAGTCTGGGCTTTGCAGACAAGACCGTGGGAGGACCCCCAAGAGTTACACTCACTTTATTAATCCAGATCAGCCCAGGGATTTGGTTGGAATTAATCTGCATCTCTAGCCAGGGTCTCATGCGCATCCGAGTGATGGGCATGTTGGCTGTAAAGAGAAGACAGAGGGCTCCCGTTTGGAGTCTGCTGAACAGTCCCTGGGCATTACCCTGCCCCACCCAAGCTCACTTAGGTACCTCCCTGCCCTCGCTCTCGGGTCATTACCCTCCCTCCCCTCGGCTGGGTACTGGGTCTCAGCAAGAATGGGGAAGGGGGCTGCGCTTCAATTCAATAAAACTGTTCTCCAGGTCCGAGGAGGGAGCTGCCCTGCCTCCCCTCCCAGCCACAGTCAGGAAGGAACGGGTGTGCAAGTGACAGCCTCGGGACTTATGTGCTGGGCAGGAGGCCAAAAGCATAGACATACATCGTAATACCAGAACTTTTCTCTAAAAACTTAAAACCCTCTGAGGATGGGCTGACTTGTTTTGCTTGATGCAAGAAATTTCTAAGACTTGAATCGTCGCCACTACCCACGCAATTTCCCTAGCGGGAGGCTGGTCACCTCCCCCACCCCCACCCATTCTACGCCTGATCGTCACCGAGCCTACAACTCGAAGGCCGGGCCACAATCCCTTCCGCAAAGGTCTGGTTTCAGGGAAGGGGACGCAGGGACACCTGTGGCGTCTCTGCCTGCAGCACCCTAAAAAAAAAAAAAGCCCCTCCAGACACTCAGGACAGCGGGCGCACAGCTGAAACTTGGGGTCTGGGCGCTAAGGTGGAACCGCCGAAGCTGGCGCCAGAACCCCGGGCGCCCACGGAGTCCCCTGCGTCCTCTCTGGATGCGCGCGACGATCGCACCCGGCTACCCAGAGACCCGGCAGCTGCGCGCCCTCAGCTCCGCAAAGGCGGCCCGCCTCGGCGCAGCGAGCTCGGGCAGTGGGCGGTCCACGCCGCGGCCCGCCCTCCCCCGCCGCCGCTCCAGCGCCCTCGCGCGCCCGCGGCTCCCCGGCCGGGCTCCAGGGGCCCACTTCCTGGTGTCCCGCGCGCCTTTTGTTAGACGCCGCGACTCCCCGCAGCGAAGGCGCGCTCACCTCTGCAACTGGGGCGATCCGCCGGCTTCACCCAAGGGTCCTGGAGAAGCGGGGGCTGCAGCGCGGCGCGCGAAGCGGGCAGGAGGCGGAGGATGCCCGGATCGTGGGGCGCGGGGCACAGCTGGCCTCGGCTCGGCTCGGTCCGGCCCGGCTAGGGCGCACGTCCTGCCTCGACGAAGGAGTGGCGGGCTCTGCCGGGGCCGCTGAGCCGAGCGCGATCTAAACACTTAGCGGGATTCCCCGAGCCCGGCCGGGCCCCTCCTCCCCCGAGCCGCGCGCGCGCCCATTGGCCGGCGCCGCCTCATCATTTCGGGGAAATCAGGCTGTTGTAGAGCTAAGCAGCGAAGGGGAAGTACAGGGCGGCTGCTCCTCCCCGCCCCCTCCGGCCGGCGCCGCCGCGGGGCCACTGAGGGCCCGCCCCGCGCGCTCCACTCCACCCCCGCACCCGCTCGTCCGCCTCCAGGGGAGGAAGGCAGTCTAGGAAAGCGGAACGCGCCGGCCCGCCGCTTTCCAGTCTGCCGGCTCCCGGGGACATTTAGCTGCCGAACAGAGTCACCTGGGCACCTGCCGCCTTGTGCGCCAATGCCGAACTCCTCAATACCAGCCTGATCCTAAGCTTGCCAACGGAGTGTCCAGAGGCAGAGTTCGGCCTTCACAGGGCCTCTGTCTAGTCCGCCCTAGTCCCTCATCTGCTCAGAGAAGTTCAGGAGCCAGAAGCCCTGGCCTGCCTGAGGGGCCGTGGGAGGAAAGGAAATGCCAACCTGGCTGCTGCAGGCCTGCAACAAAGGACTCCGCCGCAAGATGACAGCAGCCCCACCTTGCCGGTTGGCATTTGGGAAGGTGATGTTTGCAAGGCTTTAGATGCCCTGGTCTGCATGGAGGCTGACCCCGAGGTCTGAGGTGGTCTTGGGGAGACCCAACCCTTGGCATCCCTGAGAAGCAGCGCGCTGGTGGTTCCTCCGGTAGTGCATGTCTTCGCCCATTTCACCACCTCTACCCTCCAAGTGGCCTCTTGGTGGCATCTCCGAGTCCCCAAGGCTTGGCCTTGGAGGCCACGGGCAACATGGAGGAAGCGCTCAGGGCTGGTCACGGCTGCCAAACGGCTGTCCAGCTCCATACCCTTTGGTAACTTGTGCACACTGCTGTCTTGCGCACAGCTGGACCTCACCCAGGGCTGGGCTGAACGCGTTCTCCATCCGCTGCCCGAACCCGCTGACTCAGAAGCACATCTGTCTCACAGGTGTGTCACCCTCACCCTTACCGGCAGCACCAATTGCATAGCCTATAAACTGCATACAGATAGAGGGTGTCACCTGTCCCGGCGCAGCCTCCCAGCAAAGGGGGCTTCATCCTTCCCGGGACACCAGGATCAGGGCTTGCGGCTGACACGGAGCCTGGTGCCGGAAAGGCTGGTAGGAATGGGTCGGTGTCCCAGGTCGTGGAGGGTCAGGAGGAGGCAGAGAGGAGGCCTTGGAGGAAGGAGCCAGGCCCTACGCTGAGCGAAATGGGAGGTGGTCAGGGCCCAGGATGGGAGACCGTTCAGGGGTGCCTCCCCAGTGAGAGTGAGGGTGCTAAGGGACCAAGACCTTCCGAGCGGGAAGAGAAATTAGTGACTCACTGGCCGTGAGCTGGCCAGGCAGGCGCTGTGCCTGGCCGCTGAGCTACATCCTGGGCCAACATCTGTTCTTGGTGTAACAGATTCTTGCCCTGATCCTTGACCTGATGAAGCCCCTGGGAAGTTCAGAATGAGATTAGAAAGGAAATTTCCAACTCTTCCAGCCTCAGCAAGTGACAAAGTGACCCCGTGAGGGCAAGAGATTATAACAGTGCTCAAAAAAGAAAATTTCGCATTAATTCAGATAATAACCTGTAATATGTATAACATATAATAATCTTTGGATGTGGTATTTGTAATGGTTCTATACTTTACAAGAATAAATGAAAATTTACCCAATTAATCCCCTATTGTAGGACATTTAGGTTATTTCCATTTTTTTCCTCAATACAAATAAGTTAACTAAATCTTTGCACACATCAATAATTTTTGGTGTAGGAGAAATTCCCTAGTGTTAGGATTTACCAATGAAACTGTCATTTACAATCTTAGTATTTTTTGAATTTTTTTCCCTCTTTAACATTAGGAATTCTTATTTTGATGTTTCTTTTTTTTGTGGTACTGGGCATGGAACTCATAGTCTTGCACTTGCAAGGCAGGTGGCATTTTACTTTGAAACCTATAAGAATCTCCTTTTCCTTGGGTGTGGTGGCACAGGCCTGTAAACCCCGCTTTCGTGTCCTTTGACCTCACCTGGTCCTCTGCAGATTCCTTTGTGGGTCAGGTCTCGATTTCCCATTGCAGGACCAGATGCTTGTTACCAGACCCTCCTAGAGCCTCTAGCCTCCCTGACTCCAGGGAAGAATGCTCCCTCTCCGCCATATCCCACTGCCTCTGAGACACCCAGATCTCTCTGTGCTCTCCTGCCTGGCCCCTCGGCCCCACACTCAAATCCCCTCAGTCCTGTCCTGTGGGCAGGGAGACACAGGCTTTGCTGAATGCTTGCGTTCTTACTGTGCATTTGCCACTTAGCTGTATCACTCGAATTTATATGAGTCTTCTTTCTCTGTTTCTTATCTATAATCTAGACTAGACCAAACCAAAATGGAGTTATTCCTACCAAATGGCACCTAATTAACAGAAAATGTAAGGACGCATAGATCTCAGACTGAATCACATTTCCCTAAAATCAAGAGGTTCTAGTTACTCAAATCTGCGCAAGGAATTCCCTCCTGCTTTGTCCCAGCGCAAACCAGTGCAGTTTCCCTCCCATGTTGTTTTATTTCATTGTTCCCATCTGAAAAAGCTCTTCCTCCATATCTTCCGGAGGGGGCTCTCGTTCTATTTCTGGAGGATGGAACCCACCTTGTTTGAGAATCAGAAGTAAAAGCCAATTAGACCTATAGACTTAGAGTAACTTTGTCCTTTGATATCACCAAATGAGAAAACTATCAAAATCCTTTCCCAACTGGAACACCTTAGTCTCCGAAAGTGTCCACAGGAGCGCTGACCGTCACCGAGCTCGGTTCTCCCCCTCAGGCCTTCGCTCCTTCCCTCTCCTCAGCCTCGTCTTCCGCACACACTGTCACGACTCATTCGGCCTCTCTCTCTCCTCTAATCCCAATTTGTGTTCGGTTTACGGCCCAGAGCGAATTTCAGGCTTCTGCAGGGTCGGAGAAACCCCTTTTCCCCAGCCCAGAGCTCCTTGGCTTTATTCTGTGTGTTGTTTTCTCCCGTCTGCCCTCTTCTGAGAGGTTAAGTGGGGACACCATCTTACACTTCTTCCACCATCTAGACTTTTTCCATCTTCACATCTCCTAGCCAGAGTGAACTGGGGCTTAGCCACGAACCGGCCCTACCTGCTCACCGTGCACCCGGCTTGGCTCGGGCTGGTGCTGGGGCGACTTTTGAAATCCAGATGCTGGGGGGCCAGAGCAGCCCAGACAGACACGGCCCGCAGGGCCCCTCCTCTCCTTCTCCCCATCCCCTGCTCCCGGGCCAGTCCGCCGCCTCCCTCGGCTGCGGAGCTGTGCAGCGCACCTTCCCGCGCTGGGGGCCCGAAAGTGCTGACGCCGGGACCGGCCGCCTCGCCGGCACGCAGCTCGCCCCGGGGCTGCCCCCGGCCTCGCAGTCCCGCTGGGGACAGCCTTTTTCGTGGACGCCTTGCACCATGCTTTCTGGGGTTATGCCTCTGATAGAGGTGTTTCTTGGTAACCTGCAGTCAGGTATCTGCTGACTGAGGTGTGTGGAACAGGAAATGTTGTCGGGTTCAGACGTGGGAGAGCTGGACGCACTCAGAGCAGAAGGACCTCAGCGCGACTCGCACACTCGCAGCCTCCGGCTCGGCGCAGAGATGCGCACAGCCCCTCCCCGCCGTCCTCTACTTTCGGAGCAAACTCGGGGGTGGGGGGCAGCTGGTCCTCCTTGTGAGTGCGGGACACAGAGCAGGCCCCAGAGCAGCAGCACCCAAGAGCTCCAAAACGAACGCAAGCACATCGCTTGCCAGACACCTAGGGAGAAAGAGAATCTTTTAATTCATCACGCCCTGCTCTGGGTCTCCTCGGGTTTGGCCCGAGTGATTCCACGAGACTCAAGACCGGCCCCTCCCTGCTCCTAGCTTTCTCAAAAAACGCTGTCTGACAACACAAAAAATGTTGCACTGTCATAAAAACCTCGAATCCAAGGTGGGAGGCTGAAGCCGGCTCGGAAAGCGCCGAGACGGGGAAGCGCTAGGGCCGAGCCGCCCCGGCGCCCTCCCCGGCAGCGCGCGCGGGCGTGGGGCGTGACCGCGTGGGCCGCCGCGCCTCCGTACGGACTTTCGTTTCTTATAAACACTGCGTTGGGAGGAAAGCGCTCAGCTCCGCGTCCGCCCCGCGGGTCTCGAGGTTGGGGCGGTGCCCGGGGCGGGCGGAGCGGCCGTGAGCTCCGCCGCGCGCGGCCCCGCTCGGCCCCCAGGAGGCGCACAGGCGCCGACACGCCGGAGGCCGGGGCGCTGGGGGAGGAGGGGCGTGGGCCCCGAGGCCAACCTCCTCCTCGCTGTCCCGCCCCAATCGGCGCGCGCGGCGGGCTTCGGTCGGCGCTGCCGGGAAAGGGAGGGCCGGCGGAGCGCGCGTAACCGCCAGCTGCGCGCAGGTGGCAGCGCGAAGTCTGCGACGCCCCGCGCAGGCGGAGAGGCTCCTCTGCAGGTGCCCGGAGTGCCGGGGGGCGGGGGGGGGCGCGTGCAGCCAGCTGCAGCTGCAGGCTGTGTGACCTCAGGCAAGTCGCTGAAAGTCTCTGCGCCCATTACACCCTCGACCCCCCGAAACTAGCGACCCTGGTTGGTCGGGCGGGGTTCTTCATGAACGCTCCCGGGGCCCTCATCTCCCGCTCCCCCTATTTGGCCAGCCCGCGGTGGAGCCCACCTCCCAGGCCCCGTTAGGTCCTGGCGGACCGCCCGCCCACCGTCCCCTGCAACCTGAGAGGCGGGGGCCGCTGTGGTCCGAGGCCCCCGAGTCCCCGCGCGCACCCATGGAACAGGCCCGGGTCCCGTGAGGTCGCGTGAAGGGGCGGGGCTTGGGTTTCGGTTTCTTGCAAAAGCGGAGGCCACAGGGAAATCGAGGAGTTTCCGGGAACCGCGGCGGGAGCGCTGAGGTCGCGCGGCCGCAGGGTGTGGGGTGGGCGGGCGTCCAGGGTCCCCGGCCTGTGGCACTCTGGAAGTTCCAGCAGGAGCCGGGGAAAACCGGCTGCCCGAAAGCCACCCATAACGCACCTGCCCTAGTCCTTTCCCAACACCCCGAAGTCGGGGCTTGGAGGGAGGGACCCACCGACAGGGCGGCCTCAGGACTGGGCTGCAGGCCAGGGTTTGGGAAAGGAGGCCTGGAGGCAGGCAGTGGGTCTGGGAAAGGGGCAGACCCTTACAACGCCCGGCGAGATCCCAGTCGTTACCTTCCGATTGTCTTCTGCGCTCTGAAACTACTGTCTTATTGTCTGCGTTTGGGTTATTTATCCGAAGATGTCCCCGCGTGACCCGGGCCCTCTAGGGACTGTGACCCTGGCTGTGTAGTCCTGCCTGCTGGGCCTGGTCTAGAAGGAGCGAACAAGGAGGGGCTCGTGAATGGGGCGAGTTCAAGGCGTCTGCGGGGCCACCTGCCCCCGGGGGTCGCAGGGTCCAGGTCTCCGTCTCCCCAGCTTCGTCAGAGCGGACCCCGCTGTAGGGGAGAGCTTGGGCCCTTTGGAAGGAGGACTCCGGAAGGGGAAGGGGAAGTCATCGCACGGGAATGTTAGCTGTGGAGTCGGCCACTTCCTTCCCTCCCCAGAGCCGGGAGCTCAGGCCTCAGCTGGGATGCTTGGGCGGGGCCTTGCAGGCGCTGCCGGGATTTGGGATCGGGAGGCGGATCCCAGGACCTGTCCAGCCCAGTCTGGACCTGGAGTCAAGGTGGACAGTGTCACTTCTAGCCTGTGTTCCCCAGAACCCTTCGCTTTGAGGCTGCCAGTGTGTGGTAGGGACCTCGCTCCCTGTGGCCCTGACACCACGGCTCTTACAGAGTCATAAATCAAACGGAGCCACGTTTCCTCCTCCAGAAGGGGAGGGAGTAGCAGCCAGGCGATGGGCTTGCCAAGGGGGGATAGGCCAGCAGGCCCGGAGGGGTCTTTCCCAGCTCAGGTTCAGGACGAGGGTGGCCCCGCCTGGGAGGGGGCCAGGGAAACTCCCAGTGCTGCGAGACTGGGTCCTGTGCCGACAGCGGAGCCCCTGCTGACAGGGTGACTCAGCGGGAATTCCGTCTCCAGGGGCTGTCCTGAAAATGAGGGGCAGGACCTCGGGCGCCCCAGACCAACGGGAGCAGCCCGCTTCACCTTCTCATATGGCCCAGGGCTGGACCCATCCCCAGGGGCCCCTAGGAGCTGGCCATCCTGGCTCACGAAGTGGAACTGGGAGAGGACCTGGTCCTCGGGCCGTCTCTGGGACCAGCGGCCACCGCTCAGCAGCCGAAGAGGGCGAAAACTAAAAGTGCTAACAGGAATGTATCTTTAGGGGTGGGAACCAGCTAGAGCCGAGTTTTGGGTACGTTCGTGGAGGGAAAGCAGAGAAAGACAGGAAGTGCCAGTGGCCCTGTGGGTTCCTGCTGCAGCTTTGGGAGCCAGCCTTGGCAGGGAAACAGCAAGCCCCTCACGTGAGTCGGAGTGGTGTGGATGGAGAGGGGTTTCAGCCATGAATGCGTTCCCCCTAAAGGTCGTCTTAGCCTCGTGACGATTTCTACAGAAACCTGTCCATGCTCCAGCGGGAGGGGGTGGAGCGTGTGGGTGTCTTTCCTGAGCAGCCCTGGGCCTGTAGGGCCTCTCTGGAAGGCGGTCTCGGTGTAGATGGGACCTCAGCCAGCCGTGAGACCTCCCAGTGATTCCTCTGCTTGAATCAGTCCTCAGAAAACATGTCTGCGGAATGAGTAACTTGTAGGAATGAAAGGTGTGCAGAGACCCGCCTGCTGGGTGGCCCAGGAGAAAGCGTCACTGCCATCTGCCCACTCCGCAGGTGATGAGCCCGTCAGTGTGCCACCACGTGAAACCACAGCGAGTCCGTCCCCATATCCAATAGCCAGCGTCCAGTGCTGCACTGAGCCCACACCTGGGTGGGGAGACTGCAGTGTTTTGGGGGAAGGGCCTCAGAGCCAGAGCACCGCTAGTGACTGGCTGCTTCCAGACACCAAAGCCAGTGCTTCCCGCGAACCCTGGGAACATCAGAGGCTTCCCGCCCATGTGGGCATGAGGCTCTCACTTGGCTTTGTGAGGGGAGGTGATGTCAGAAAGCTGAAGACCTAGGGACATCCGGGGGTCACAGAGTTGCTCAGCCCTGAGCCTGTGCCAGGGGACTCGGAGGTGAGGGCCACAGTCCTCAGCCCTCACCTGCACGTGAGCTCTGCCGAGGGGCGCTGCTGGGGCTCAGCTGTCTGCAGGGGAGAGTGGGCATTTAGTAAGCAACGCCTTTGGCAGATGCGCCAGCAGCCACAGTTGCGCCCTGTGATCATCCACACCGACTCCTTTGAGGGCCTGGCTCTGTCTTACTGCCCATAGTATTCCTCCCTGTCTTGGCTAGTGAGGGTAGAATAACAGATGAATATCATACCCAAGAGGGGACAGGAGCAAGATTTCTCAACCGGTATTTGTGGGTGGCTGTTCTGAGGATGTGACAGCGAGGCCAAGAAGGGTAGGCAGAGGCAGGAAAAGGCACTCCAGGTACGGGAGCCGCCCACGCACAGGAAGGACTTTGTTTCACACGTGGCCTGGGATGGCTGTCCAGGAGCTGAGGCTGCCCCCGGGGGCCCACCTGGTGGCGAAGCCATGTGCCGTACTCGGGGCTATGGGCCTCACCCTAGCAGACAGCTTCACTCAGGGCAGGGCTGGTGGTGCTGCCTTACGGGCCCAAGGTGCAGACCAGGGTGTCTTTTGAGTCAGTTTCCAGACTGGGCCCTGTGAGGACCACAGCTGTGCTTTAGAAAGCTCTCCGGAGCTGCCTGAGGGACAGGTGGCACACCAAGTTGGCAATAGGTAGAGGCAGGCATCTCCCGGCACTCCAGGTGGCACGCACTGTCAGGAACCAGCACCTTGATGATGTTGTAGGCTGATGTCTCATATGTCCTCCTTCTCTTTTTCGAACTAACGAAAGATGACGCTTCTTCAAAAGACAGGACCGTGTTCCTCTGTCTCCTTTGGATCAGTCAGGATGAGGCTTCCGGTCCCTGGCTTGGGCATCAGCATCTCAGCTGAAGCAGTTACTGCAGGTGGGGCGTCAGCCCTCTGCAAGCCGGGGAGATGAGGGCCCACGTCTGGGCGGTGGAGGGGTGAGGTAGGACGGAAGAAGTAAAACTAGGTAGAAAGTGGACCAAGAAAAGAAGAGTTTAAAATTGTACTTTTAAAGAGAAACTGTAGTTTGGCCGGGGATTTAGCTCAGTGGTTCTGGTGCCTGTCTTGCAAGTGCAAGGGCCCGGGTTCGATCCCCGGTAACCATATACCATCCTGGGTGTGGAAACTCAAGCCGAGCAGCAGCCAGTACCACATACCACAGTGCTGGGCATGGTGGCTCACGCCTGTCATCCCAGCACTTAGGAGGCAGAGGCAGGAGGATTGCTGTGATGTGAGCTTGAGGCTGAGCTCAGGGCCAGCCTGAACTACAAAGCGAGACCCTGTCTCAAGAAAAAAAAAGAGAAACTGTAGTTTTAGCACACAGGCCTGGTTTATTTACTTTCTTTTTTCTTTTCTGTTCTTTTTTTTGTGAACTGAGGATCAAATTTGGGCCTTGTGCTTCCAAGATAGGGACAGTGTCACAGAGCTACATCCTCAGCTTATTTACTTTTTTTCCTTCTCTCAGAAGAGCAATCCTAGACCCGGGATATAGCTCAGAAACTCTGTGCCTCCCTGGTAGGTAGAAGGTCCTGAGTTCGATCCCCGGTGTCACCTAAAAACCAGAACAAAACAGCAAGCCTGGGCAACTCCAGCGCTGTACACAGGTTCGCCCGTTTCCCTTTTCACCTGGAAATTGCCCTTTCCTTCGGCTCAAAAAGAGCTGCCACGGAGTCACCAAATCTCTCCTATCTCCACTGCCCACTTCTGAGTGCGTCCCGTGTCTCCTTGCACCTCTTACTGGCAGGTCCTAAAAGCTTTTCTCTGTGATGGGGGACAGTGAACCCGCATCCGTATTTTAAGGCACGTAAAGGAAGCGCTGTCAGGAGCCAGCGCTGCTTGTGCGTGGGCCTGAGAGCGAGGGCTTCCTGAGCGGGCGGCCGGGCACCTTGTGGGCCTCACCCTGGCAGCAGGAAGGTGGACAGCAGGCAGCTCAGGTGACCCTGCTGGCTATTGGCTGTGCCCCAAGTTTGCAAATATCTGGGGTTATCTCGGCTGTCCTCAAATCAGAACACGACTTCAGGATGGCCAGGATGTGGACCGGGCTGCAGTGGGCCCTCCTCAGGCCCACCCTGGGTTCCCGTTCTGTGCCCAGGCAGCGTGGATCCCACAGCCACGCCAGGGCGAGACCTGGGCCTTAGCTTCTGTCCCAGCTCGTTAGTCTAGGGAGCCCAGGGCATTGAGCTGGAGCGCAGGGCCGCAGGTACAGGGTTCCAGCACGGTCTGTGGTGTGCATAGCTAGACACAAATGCTGCCGCAGGACTGCTCGGCTTTGCACTTTGGACACAGCTGAGTGAACACGGCTGGCAGGGAAGGTGGGCAAGGCCGGCCCTGCCGGGCAGGGGTCTATCACTCCATCACTGCTCTGTTATCCAGGAAGGTCAGAGTCCAAGTCTAAGTCCTCCTGCCTTGGCGGCCCCAGCTGGGGTCTGGAAGCTTGGCCTCGTGACTGCAGTGCCCTCTGCAGGCCAATGGAGATAATCACCCTTTCCTATCTATAGTGTGCGTTTATGTGCCTGCGTTTGTGTGTGCCTTGACTTTGGGGGGGCACAGGTCCCCTTGAACAAGACCCAGGCCCTCAACGATTAGCTCTAGGCCAGTGATCCAGGCATCTTAAAGAGAAGAGTTGTTTCCAGAATTCCTGACCCAGGAAGCCAAGAATGGAGCCAGAGACAGGGGCTGGCCCGTAGGTCAAAATCAGAGGGTCTGTGAACAGCTGCCTGGCCATCTCTGCTACCCCGTCTTCAGGCCCGTGTCTTGGCATGGACCGAGGGGAACCCTGGGTGAGGTGCCCAGTGGCCGAGGTGTGATGGGGCTGGTGCGCGCTGCCTTGACTCTGTGGGCCAGGAAACCTACCAGTGGCAACAGATGTCTTCCCAGAAGAGTTTCCACACAACTTTGGCAGAGAGGGCAGCCTTCCCTGAGCGGCCTTGTCCATCACAGCCCTGCCGCCTGGAGTCCCATCCGCAGATAAGTTGCCAGTGCTTCTGGGAGTTTGTTTCCATGGCAACTGAGGCTCCCATGGCTCCTGGGAGTTCCGGCAAGGGACTTGAAGGGGGGGGCGGCTTCTCTGGCAGGACAAGACAGTGTAGGTGGACGCTCCTCTTTGGGACCCGGAGGGCCTTGAGCCCCCGAGTCCCAGCTCTGGTATAAGCTGCATTTGTTTCACCAGGACATTGTAAGCTCTGCACAGAGACTTCTTTTACCGCTCAGCTGTCGGGGAGGTGAGGTCCACGAGAGTGCACGAAGGCGAATCTACTTACATAGCCACAGCCCACACTCATACAGCAAGCCAGGTGCCATGGTGGCCGCAGAGGAGATGGGTCATAGAGTACTGAACTGCCACCAGTGTGAGGGAGAGCAGGCCCCCAGGCGGAGGCTTGTGGGGTGGGAAAGTGGGCCTGCAGACGCTGGGCGACAGGAGCAGAGTAAGCGGCAGCTGGGCCCTCTGCCAGGCAGGCCTCAGAAGGGCTGCCGGGCTGAGCTGCCCCGTGCCCCTGTGCCACTGCCCTGGGTGCAGCAGGTGTGGGCCCAACAGCACCAGCAGCTACAGAGAAGCCCACTCCGATGCTGGCCGCACCTGGACCGGCGATGTGGCGCTTCCGTCACAATGGTCCCAGGAATTCCTGGGGGAACAGTCTTCTCTGCAACGTTGTCACTTGGCTTTATCCTACACAGCTGTCTTCTCGCTTTCCAGCCCACGGATAGCCACGGGCTGCGGTGCGGTGGGGATGGATTACTTGATGAATTCAGAAGGCATGTATTTACTCCACCCTGAGGTACGACGTACAGAAATGGCAGTGTGGGCACAGGTAGTCAACAGGAGTTTATTGAGCCTGTACTACACACCGGGCCTGGCTGTCAACATTCAGACACAGTGCTCTCCTAAAACTCATGTCCCAGCGAGAGCGGGCAATATATAAACGAGTAAGTCATGTTAGTAGAGAGAAATAGCACAGTTTCCTAGTATCAGGGCGGCCATGTTAGATTCGGTGCCCACAGAGGTCTGTATGAGAGGTGACATGTTCTCTAAGTGACAGAATGGTGGCAGTGGGCAGAGCAGAGGAAAGAGTGTGCTGGGCAGAGAGGATGGTCAACCGCAGGGCCAAGGAGAAGGCAAGCCGAGTGTTTGAAGGGCAAGGGGAACATAACTGCAAAATGGCAAACAAAGGGAGACGGACAGAAAATGGGGCTGAGCGGGTAGCCAGGGGTAGGTGAGGTGGGGCGTTGGGGCCTCGGTCAGCGCGTGGGCCTTCCAGCCCCGGGACGGAGGTGGCCAGTGTGCACTGTGCCGTGTGGACTGCAGTGGGGCAGTGTGGAAGCAGGTGGCCTCTGACCAGGACAGGGGCCAGGGCTGAGGGGTAACCATGGCCGAATAGTCCAGGCAGAAGAAGCCGGAAAGACGAACGCATGGACAAAGTGAGGGGGCTGCAGAATGGGAGGAAATGTCTGTACAACCCGTATCCACTAGAGGGCGTGTGTCTAGAATTTGTAAAGAGAACAGAGAATTCAATATAGAATAAGGGGCTGGGGATGTACCTCAGTGGTGGTACCGCCTGCCTTGCAAGGACAGGGTTGTGAGTTCGATCTCTGGTACCACAAAAAACAAAAGACCTGCTCAGTTCTTTAAGTGGGTGGAAGACGTGGATCGTTTTTCACAAACACACACGAAGAACAGAGAAATATATGCAAAAGGCGCTCGATGCCATAGTTATTTGGGGTATGGAAATTAGGCCCACAGGTATCACCGTTACACGTCCGCTGGTGTGGCCCAAGTGGAGAGGACTGCTCTGCCTGCACAGGGCTCCTCAGCTGCTGATCCCTTCGTCACTGTCCTCGCTGCTGGGACAGAACTGACAAGCACATGGCAGCGGAGGAGAGGTTCTTTCTGGCTCACGGTGGTGCCGAGGTGTCCGTCCACGCAGGTTGGCCCTTGGGAGGAAAAACCCGCAGCAGAAGGGCGCCCCTGGGGAGCTGCTGGTGTCACGGTGTCGGAGGACGGGGAGGTAGGGAGGAGACGGGATGACCCGCCTCCTGACAGCGAGTCCGCGGCTGCACCCCGTCACCCAGTCACCTTCCAGAAGCTCCAAACAGGAGAGTTTGGGGGGTCACTGGATCTGAACCATGATGTAGTAGGAAAATGAAATAATACAGTCACTTTGGAAAACAGTTTTTTTCATTCCTTATGAAGCTGAACGACACAGGCCATACAACCTAGCCATTCGATTCCTAAGTGTTCATGCAAAATAAATGTGCGTGTCTGTACCCAAGATTTGCATACGAGTCTCCATCGCAGACTAATTTGTAAGAGCCTGAAACTGGAAACAACAAAAATGGCCATCAGCAGGATGACAGCTAATGATTCTGCGCTGGGGTAGACCGTGGACTCCCACCGGCCTCTGGGTCTAGGCAAGATGGAGGAGACGTACTCCACCCTGTCTGTCCGCCACACGAAGCAGTAACACCTGGGCCGGAGGCAGGTGGGCTCGAAGAGTGAAAAGCGGCAGGTGACACCGGAGAGCACGTGAGAGTGAAGTGCCACTGGATTGAGGGCGTTTCCCGTTCGCTGTTTCTGGGCTGGATTCAAAGCAGCTTAAAAGCTAGAAGTCCTGAGCAGACTCCAGACAAGGACTGCGCGGAGGGAAGGCACACTACTGTTCAGAGGGAGGGAGGAGATGCTCCTGGTGGTCTTTTTTCTCCGTTCTCCCTCAGGCGCTGGCCTTCCTGCGGCAGGGGACGGGAGCCCCAAAGTGCCTCCCTCTGGGGACAGGAACCTGCCTGTTGGAGGGTTTGTCCCTCACCCTCCTCCCCAAACGAGTGCACAGCCATTGGAGGTGCACAGCAGAGCAAGGCTCTCTGGCGAGGACCCAGAAGAGACCAAAGGGACCGGAAAGTATCAAGAGATCGTCAGGGGCTCGGCAAACTGACTCCGTGAAGTCGTTTGCAGTCCTGGGCTCACCTCCAGCTGGGCACGAGTAGAACCAGCTTACCAAAGACTTGATGGAGCTTCTGGTTTTCAGTCCAGCCCTGGAGACCACAGACTGCCAAGGCTCAGCAGAGGAAATTGTCTTTGCAACCATCATCACAGAAGGCTGGTGAGCCCTTGTGGCCTGAGCCTGGATGGGCTGATTAACTGAAAACAATAAATGTCAGCATTCTCCATAATATAAACTTCACAATGCCCAGGATGAACGGCAAAATCACAAACTTCCTGCCATATCAAGGCTAGGAAAAATCTCAGTTCACATGGAAAATTGACACACCATTGTGTGTCACAAATGTCACAAATTGCTGCAAAATGAGACCAAAAAATATGTCATTGGAATTAAGTATCAAAGACTTTAAAATTATGGAGAATTATGAGACTATTCCATGTAAAAACTTTTGAAATGAATGGAAAAATAGAAGGTCTCAACAAAGAAATGAGAGATACAAATAGTGAAGTAATGGAAGTTTTATTTTTGAACTGATTTTAACCAATAACTATAAACATTAAATCTGTACACATTAGTCAGATGATATGTAATGTTTCAAGGAGAAATAGAGGGCAGAGGATTTAGTTCAAGTGATCCTGCACCTACTTTGGAAGCCCAAGGGCCCAAGTTCAATCCCTGACACCGCAGAAAAAAAAAAAAAAAGAAAAACGATAAATGGAAATTTTAGAATTTAAAAACATAATCATCAAAATTTCATTGTTCATCAAATAACTCAAGCAGAATAGAAATGACAAAAAGTCAGGAAGCAACTTGAAGATAGAATGATACGAATTATCCAGTCTGAATAGCAGTAAGAAAAAGAGGATCCTTACAAAATGTGTGGGGACTGGAATGTAGCTCAGTGATGGAACACCATCGCGCATGCACACACACACACACACACACACACACGGAAAAAAATATTAAATAAGTTAATGAAGAGAGTGCTAGGAGTTAGTGAGGTGATTCCATAAGGTCAAATACTTTCTTCGCCAGAGTTATCGGACTGGAGAAAGGTTGCGGTGCCAACAAAAGTTCTCAAGAAGGGACCGGGGAGTTAGCTCAGTGGTTCCGGCGCCTGTCTTGCAAGCGCAAGGGCCCGGGTTCGATTCCCCGGTAACCACATAACAATACTGGGTGTGGAGACTCACCCCAGCAGCAACCAGTACCACATACCACAGTGCCGGGCGTGGTGGCTCACGCCTGTCATCCCAGCACTCGGGAGGCAGAGGCAGGAGGATTGTGGTGTGAGTTTGAGGCTGAGCTCAGGGCCAGCCTGAACCACAAAGTGAGACCCTGTCTCAAAAAAAAAAAAAAAAAAGTTCTCAAGAAATACTGCTGGGGACATCCCGAATGGGTAAGAGGATAGACAGCCGCGAATCTACACCGTGTGCGCCACTGCCAGAGAGAAATGACACAGTCCAGTTACTTCCGACCTCTCACGAGAAGAGGGTCTCGCCGTGGAGACCGTAAGGAAGGGGAGCAAACCTGTAGTGTACTGGAGGGAAGCCACGTGTTCCTTACCGCAGACCTGCTCCAGAGTCACGTCGTGAAGAATTCTTCAGACAGAAGAGAAATAATGATGGAATTAACTTGGTTTTATTTTTCTTTTGGTGAGGTTTATAGGAGCAGATTAAATATTTAAAAATCAAAGGGTGAGGAGCTGGGGACGTAGCTCAAGTGATACCACACATACCTCGGAAGCACAAGGGCCTGAGTTCCATCCCTGGCGCCACAAAAAATATATATACAGTCAAAGAGCAGATTTTAGGTAGGAAATGTGATGCATCTGCGGAGTTAAGCTGAAAGTATAAACCAGTGACCTTTTCATCTATTCCTATGGTGTTCCCATCGCTGGACCCCGACTCCCACTCATCCCCCCACCTGGCTAACCCTAACGCTTCAAAGTTTACAGGCACAAAGTTTAAAGAAATGAAAAACTTTACATACAGTTTTTGTTTTGTTTTGTTTTGTTTTAGGTTTTTTGAGATAGGGTCTCGCTTTGTGGTTCAGGCTGGCCCTGAGCTCAGCCTCAAACTCACATCACAATCCTCCTGCCTCTGCCTCCCGAGTGCTGGGATGACAGGCGTGAGCCACCACGCCCGGCACTGTGGTATGTGGTACTGGTTGCTGCTGGGTGTGGGTCTCCACGCCCAGTATTGTATGTGGTTACCGGGGAATCGAACCCAGGTCCTTGCGCTTGCGCTTGCAAGACAGGCGCCGGAACCACTGAGCTAACTCCCCGGCCCCTACATACAATGTTTTTTGATGTTGAATATGTTTTCAAGCACCTACTTGCCATTTACATATACTTTTCGGTTTATCTTTAGTCCTTTACTACTTTTTCTTTGTATGAGAATCACTCAGGACTTCATGCTTGCTGGGCAGGCACTGTGTCAACAAGCTACATATCTGGCCCATGCTGATTTCTTTTTTTTGAGACAGGGTCTCAATTTGTAGTTCAGGCTGGCCTTGAACTCACAGCAATCCTCCTGCCTCTGCCTCCTGGGTGCTGGGATTACAGGCGTGAGCCACCACGCCTGGCACTGTGCTATGTGGTACTGGTTGCTGCTGGGCCTGAGTGTCCATGCCCAGAATTGTATGTGGTTGGCGGGAGATTGAACCTGGGTCCTTGCACCTGCAAGACAGGTGCCGGAACCACTGAGCTAAATCCCCAGCCCAGGAACTTTCAGTAAATATCTTACTACTCTTCACCTCCACTGGTCCTAGAATTCATTCTTCGCCAGCCATCTAACGGGTTAGGTGATACAAGTTTCATATCTCATTTCTCTTATTATTTCCTGTACCAGAAGAATGTGGGGAAGGGTCCCCCTCCACAGGAAGTGGTCCCTGGCTTTTCCCTCCAGCCCCTTTCTCCACCGAGCTCATCTAGAGCTCCCAAAGCAATGTTTTCTGTTGGTCGTGGTGGTTGACACCTGTAATCTCAGCTCTCTGGGAGGCTGAGTCAGGAGTAGCAGAAGCGTGAGCACAGCCTATGTAATTTAGTGATTCCCTGTCTCAAAATTTAAAAATGAGATGTGCTGGGGAGGTATCTCCATATCTCCTGGGTTCAATCCCCAATATTGAGGGGGAAAGTTTTGACACAACTGCAGGTTTGTCCACGAATGACCATGATTTTGACCCCTGATTTCTGGGTTTGTTCTTACTGGGTCAGATGCCGAGAGTGAGGCCTACAGAGGCCCAGAGAAGGATGTGGGCAAGCTGAGCGCTCTCGGGGGCTTCTCCAGCTGCCCTCTTTCCCCTCCGAACTGGATGGCGTCAGGCTACTACTGGGGTCAGCTAGGATGATGCCCAGAAGAGAGGGGTGCAGGGCACCTGTGCAGAAGTTGCATTGTCAGGGGCGCGGGTGCGAGGTCAGGTGTGCGGGTGGCTGAGCGCATCGCAGAGGCGAGAATCACGGGCCGGCCACCAGGGGGCAGTGCCGGCCCGCCTCGCGTTTATGTGCGCCGCGCCGGGTCCCTGGGGAAACGGCCGTCGGGGAAACGCTCGGATCGGCCAGAAGAGGGCGGCAGCGAGCGGGAAGCCCGGGCGGCAGCGAGCGTCTCGGGCTGCGGACCAGAAAGCGCTCGGCGCCGAGGACCTGGGCTCGCGCCGCAGCACCGGCAAGCGCGCAGAAGATAACCAGAGAAGCAGTGTGGGCCGAGAGGAAGAGTTCAGGCCCCAGGGCGGCAGGGTGGGGCAGCGGGCGCCCCCCCGGGAAAGGCCGGAGCCCCCGGCGAGTGGTCACGGGTTCTGCCTAAGAGGAGCGAGGAGGGCCGGACGCGGCCCAGCCCAAGGCCCGGGTTCAGTCTGGGCAAAGGCGACCGCGGGAGCGCGAGCGGGCCGGGGTGGGGGGCGCCGGGCCCGGGCAGGGGTGGGCTCCAGGGCAGCCTTGGCACTCCGGGCGCCCTGGGCCTCCCGGCCCCTCGCCCTCCCCGGCCGATCCCCGGCACCAGGCGGAGTTCCCAGGAGCGCCAGGCGGCCGCGTGCCTCCGTGCTGTGAACTTCCAGTGGCTTCCATGGGGGCGCGAGCCTGGCCCCCCGCCCCCCGCCTCTGGCTCTCGCCCTCCGGCCCCGGTCTCCTCTTCCTCCCGACGCCCCAGCCCGCTTGCGCTGGCCCTAGTCAGGCCTGCGGTGGCCCCGCTGGCCAGTGACTCCTCCTTGGCCGGACCTCGCCCGGCATCGCGCTGCTCATGCCCAGTGCCTGGCCTGGCATCTGGCGCAGAAATGTTTGATGCTGGATTTGGGTTTATGTGGTATCGGGGATGGAGCTTGTGACCTTTTGTGCCTGGGAGGCAGGCGCTGGAACACTGAGCTAGATCGCAGGCGTCTTCGATGCTCGTTTTTAGAAGGACCGCGTGTCCAATACAGTCTGTTCAGTCTGTCTGTCCGTTTGATCCTCTGATGCCCCGTGTGCGGGCAGTGAAGGCAGAAGCTAAACTTAGGCAGCTGGACCTTAGTGCTTATGGCCTGCGAGGGCTCTCTGACCTCCACCCGGCCCCGAGCCCCTGGCAGTCCTCCTGTCTCAGCCTCCAGTGCTGGGATGACAGGTGTGCACACCACACCTGGCTCTGCCTCCTCTCCTCCATCTACCTCACCACCCTGTGTACTACTTCCGTTTGTTGACTGACTCCCCACTGAGGACCGCGGTGCTAGAGAAGGGCTATGTCTGTCCCTGTGGTGTCACCAGCTCTAGGCGGGCGTAGCAGGTCCCGGGCGTGGTGGTCACGGCCCTGTGTGCTTGCTGAGGAGTGACTAGGTAAGCAAATGGACAGACCAGGGGGAAGGATGAGGAGGGCACCAGCAGGTCGGAAGAGCCTGGGCCGGCCAGCAGCGCAGAGTAAAGGCCTCTGCTGAGAGACGTCTTCCTGTCATGCGGGAGCCAACCTGCGGGACTCTCCAAGCAGGAGGCCTGCCCTGTGAATCTCCGCTCCGGGTCCCCTCAGCAGGGCCCCGGGTTTGCTTCCGACTTCCGGTGCAGGGCGGGCGAGAGCTCTGGGCGGCTCCAGGTAAGGGGCCTGACTTCCACTCACTGCCTCATGTCAGCAGCTTTTCAGCTTCTGAGAAACAGGAAGCACCGCGCCGTGTGGGGCTGGAAGAAGCTGATAAGACCATTCACATTTCTTCGGTGGAGACCCCGGCCCTTGGTACCCAGACTCCAAAGCATCACTGTTTCCCTTCAGCCAGAAGGTGGGAGGATGATGAATATGAGGAAAATACACTCTGAGGAAGGAAAAAAAGAACAGAGATTAGAGCTTTACAAGTGTTTTTTTAAGAAACAGATCCTACATGCAAGAGAAAATATTACCCACGCAGTCTAAAACACAGGAAAACCCCAAGTTTCTAGCTTTCAGATTAAAAGGCGATTCTCTCCCCACGAGGGAAAGAATTCATCCCTCCCAGTGTCCACTGTTTCCCACCGGAGGTTACCCCTGGCTGCTCTTTTGTTTATTTCTGGTTTGTCGAGACGGTCTGGCTTTGTACCTCAGGCTGGACATGAACTCACAATGTAGCCCAGGCTGGCCTCAAACTCACAGCAGTCTCCTGCCTCTGTGTCCCAAATGCTGGATTATAGGCGTGTGCCACCATACCTAGCCTGTGCTGATATTTTGGTTTAATCATGTCTTTGTTATTCTTGATATTTTATCTCCTCTATTAATGTCCTAAAATTATACATGATTTCATTTGTCTTTTTTTTTTTTTTTTTTTTTTTTTTTTGAGACAGAGTCTTGCTTTGTAGTTCAGGCTGACCCTGAGTTCAGCCTCCAACTCACATCACAGCAATCCTCCTGCCTCTGCCTCCCGAGTGCTGGGATGACAGGCGTGAGCCACCACGCCCCGCACTGTGGTGTGTGGTACTGGTTGCTGCTGGGCGTGAGTCTCCACGCCCAGTATTGTATGTGGCGCTGGGGATTGAACCCAGGTCGTTGGGCTTGCAAAAGAGGCGCCGGAACCACTGAGCCAAATCCCTGGCCCCTCATTTGCCTACTTTTGATCGTTTTATAAATGGAGCTATATTGAATGAGTTTGTTTACGTATTTATTTTTGATTTTTTTTTTTTTTAAGGTTTTTTGAGACAGGGTCTCGCTTTGTGGTTCAGGCTGGCGCTGAGCTCAGCCTCAAACTCACATCACGGCAATCCTCCTGCCTCTGCCTCCCGAGTGCT
>PVIR01014866.1:12243-31134 GCA_004026965.1 Petromus typicus
CTGGGTGTGGAGACCCACACCCAGCAGCAACCAGTACCACATCCACAGTGCCGGGCGTGGTGGCTCACGCCTGTAATCCCAGCACTCGGGAGGCAGAGGCAGGAGGATTGTGATGTGAGTTGGAGGCTGAGCTCAGGGCCAGCCTGAACCACAAAGCGAGACCCTGTCTCCAAAAACCTAAAAAAAAAAAAAAAAAAGATGAGCTTTCTTAAGATTATAGAAAATGTTTTCATAGTATCTGCTACCATAAAAAGTTATGTAATTTTTGCAAAGTGACTTTACAAATTACTTAATTATACATGATATATATATATCTAGGTTCGGTAAATAGACACATACATAGATTGTCTCACCAGGAAAAAATTTGATTTTTTTTTTTTTTTGTAATTTTTTTTTAAGTTCATTCTACTATATTCAGTTCATACTTTCAGGGAATGATAAAACAAATATCACAATTCTTCCAAATGAAGCCCTTAGTTTCTTGGTCTACCTTGGATGTTCTGTAATAAAAAGATGGTGTAAGAAATAATTAATACTTAAGGCAAGACCTTGAGATGTTTTGGTTTTCTCTATGACTCATAGTCTACAAATAAGTAAGAGAAGTGAAATAAACTACACTCACGTTGTTGTTGAGATTTCTGGTACTATGCCAATAAGTAAAATGTCTCAAAAATGTCAATGCCCTAAAATATGGATGCTTAAAATATTCTTATTATCTATTATTCAGATAGGCCTTAGGAACTTTTCCAATTACTAGGAGGAGACCATAAATGTAACAATAAAACCAAAGAATTGTTACCCAGTGGCAGAATGAGAGATGGAAGACAGGAAGAGCAATTAATGTGCTTAATAAGCTAAACAATTGGACTTGAAATTGTTACAACAAAGCACATAGAAGATCCAGGGATATTATAAATCATTTTTTAATTGGAAAGAAAAACAAAATTTGAATGTGTACCATCTTCCTGCTGTGCTCTGCTATAATAACCACTGTGTTAGTCAACAATCTCTAGGCAGGATTATATAGACAGTTTTATGTAACAATACAAATTATGTGTGTTGAAAGAGAATAGGGTTTTATTTTACAATATTATATCTCCTAATTCAGACTACTACCCATTTTGAAATAAAATTTCACATAAAGTGAAAAATTAGATTCTATGACAATCATTATAGCTTAACACATTCCTTTACTAAATTTGTATTCATTAGACTTTACAACAAACTGAATTTGTATGTAACACTATTATGGTTTCTTGGCTCAGTGACATTAAATAGCTATATTAATACAAAGAAAGTAAGGTTACATATATCATTCTTTGATTCAAAAATTATAATTTTCTCTTTCTTGTTATTATCAAGCCTTGTGTTTTCATAACAAAGACAAAAATATGCAAAAAATCAGACCAGTAAGTTTTCTACACTTTATCAACACAATTCAGCACTGGGATTTTTATCATGATTTTATCTTCCTATTGCTTGCTGTACATTCTCAACAAGGCTTGTGGATGAAAGGGCATCCAATCTTGTGGAAATTCTTTACTTGTGCAATTAATTGTAAGATGAGGCTGCCACTGCTAAGGGACAGGAATTTCTCTTAAGCAAATCCATTTAGCAATCTCAGAATGACACTAGGGCCTTATATCTCAGAAATAGCAGAAGGGGGAACTGTTGTGCAAGTAAACACTCCTTTCCATATCTTCATCTAATGGGTTACAAAGCCAGAGACATATTTGTATTTCCCCAAACAGGACTTCCTGATTTCTGTGTCCATGATGTTAAAAACTTTTATAGCACTGCAGCTTAGAGGACAGACAAGAAATGTTTTATGTTCAGGATTGGAAAGGATAATTTTGAACTGAAATTCTCAGGGTACATCTGCAAGTACATACAGGGCCAATTAAATATTTATTTCTTCCCTAACTGCTATTTTTAGTCTTTTGGACCTTGCTCCTTCTTCAGGCAGTGTCAATATGTAGTCCTCGTATACCTTATTGAACAGATACTCATCATCTTTCCATTTGTGGATTGTTTCCACTTAAAAAAAATGGAATATTTTCTTGGAGTGAAGTATATCCATGATGGGAAAGATCTCTCACACTTTGGCTTCGTCCAGAGGACCACATAGGAGTAACAGCTGTGGGTAAGGTAAAAGATTCAGAGTGGGCTTGACTGGGTTTATGTCTATCTCCAGGATAATTATGAGAAATAAAATACCAGGATCCTATACTCCAGATCTTTTTATATGCTTAGAAAGTAGTATTTTAGGTAAATAAGATCAATTCAAGATTAGTTATCATGAATAATATTAAATTATCTGCTCATGAAGCTAAACTGTTATAATAAAACAAAATTTACATAGACTATACAATAAGGGATTTTTATAATGAATTTATAAAATTATTTAACCAAAAATACCCATTGATTTCATATCATTCATAAAGGAAAGAAAGCATATTTAAAATCTCAAAGAAATAAGTCTGTATTATTTCACATTAATGTAACCTTTTATAGTATTTTCCAGGTATTATAAGATGAAATATTTATGGATGCCATATTCTGATTTATCAGAAGTAATTGAAATTATTCGACATATTTGATAAATATTCCACATCCAAGTTGTGCTAACTTTAATCTTACATATATGACTTAGAATTTTTATAACAAGGAAATATTATTGAATGACACAACCATATTGACATTAAACCAAAAAAATCATTTTGCATGTATTATCTTACTTGTTTTAAAATGACAAGGGTATCTGTAGCTTTTAAATTTTTACTTAGTTTTAAATATCAACATTTCTAATCCCACTTTGTTTTGAAAGTGGATTTGCATCTGAAGCAGAATGGATGAAATGATAAGATATAAATCGTCCTGCATGATTTTAACACATTAAAAGATGAGGACTGGTTTCAGCCGTAGCAACGACAATAAGAAAATACACAGGTTGGATTCACGGACAGTAGCACCTGAGAAGCTACCTACCTCTGTGTTCTAAGTGTATAACCACGAGTACCCTCGCAGAGGTTCTACCCTGCCTTGTAGAAAGGAGATCCAGGTTCCCGGTCTTGACCAATCAGTGTTCAGCATCTCAGGCCTGACAGTTTATACTCTCTCACAGTCACAGGGTGTTCAATAGAGAGAATGGCACAGAAAGGGATCTCTCTAGGCCGTGGAGAGGAGCCCCTCAGGAGAACAGCCAAAGTGTGGAAAGCTCCCAAGCTCTGCTTCTATAAAATATTACCACTTTCATATTAACGAAGTTAGTTTCTTTATAAATTCATTTGTAAGTATTTTCTGTTTTTCTTTCTTTTTTTTTTAATTAAGGGGCTATTTTTAATGGATGTATTAAGTCTCATGATGTGTTCAAAGAATTGAATACAATATTCATATTTTAACTAGATTGCTTATGCCTATCCTATATTGTGGTTTGTGACAGCATTTAATGTGCAAGTAATTTCTGATATGTCTCTGGAATTATGTAGCTTATCTAAAGATACAGACAAGTAAATGCACAGAATATTTTCTTTTTTTTTTTAAAGAGTTCTTTGTGCCTTTTAGAGACAAATAGATTTTTTTTTAATCTAGAATGTTGGCCAATAAACTATAAGGCATCTGCCTGATATAATAAGGTTTAACATCTCTGATATTTATTTACAGTCGTTCAGGTATATTACATTTCTGCATATAGGGCTGTAGCTTGGTATTTCAATTAATCATTTTTCCTTCTTTGTGTTCTGTTTTGCAAGGAAAGATTTCACGGTGTCAGGATAGAATAATATCTCTCATTATATTTGAAAAATGAGAAATGGAAGACAAGCACTGACTGTGTGGAATTAAGATTGTAGATATGCCAAGCACCAAATCACTTCTCTGTCTGCAGTTTGTAAATGGAAAAATAGTAAGTTATGTTCTTTGGCATTTGCAACTAAAGGACAGAACAGATGGTAAAAGCTTATTTAAAATTAAAAGAGAGAAAATATTTATTTAAAAGAATTGTAGTGCCAAGAGGTAATTTATCATGTGAAAGTAATTTCTTATGTGAAGCTTGGTCTTAACTAGAATGAGATAATATACTACAAATTGATAGGTCCTCATTTAAGTGGATTTCCATTAAGAAATCTGCATCAACAGAAAAAAATTCCTCACTACACTTGCTGTATATCACCCTGAAAAGTTAAGCATAGCATTTTAAGTGCAATTATTTTCTTTGGGTTTCAAGAAATAATCCATAAAAGTGTGTGTTGACCAAATAGTAATTATTGAATTTATGTATGAAAGAAAAGACAGTCCAATTTCATTTGAAGTGTGCAGAAATAAGATATTGAACTTGATATTCCACAGTTAGGGAAAAAAAAGAGAGAGAGAGGGAGAGAGAACAGTCTTCGTAACTCAAGTGATGAGGGAAATAGATTAAGTTCCAGAGGCCATTAGGTACTATGTGGTTGTTTGTTAATTCTCTGGAAAAGATGCATCCCTCGGACAGTCTGGCCTTGAATATTGGATTAAACTGATGAACCACCTTCTGCAGTTTAACAGCACTGCAGCATACAAGAATGTAGATACTGAAATTCAAGAGCATTTCTCCAGTTAGAAATCTCTTGATCACAGGATAAAACTCATTATGTATGGGAATAAAGAGCATAAAACAATATACATTTAATATCACAGTTTGTTGATGTATGAAATAATAAGAATGATATTTATTTTCATGAGGAAATACATTAACTCCTCCATTTATGAATAGTGCATATTTGCAGGCTGATATTCAGTATATGTATGCATTTTGCAACACCCAAATCAGTATAAGGATATCTATTTCTTCAGACATTTATCATTTCTCTTATTTGGAACACTAGTTCTTCTATAATTTTCATTTTCATACATTTTTGTAACACAAATTAACAATAAATTTATTTTAAGTGATAACTGATTTTGTAGCTTCTCTGTTAAGGAAAATGGAAATGTTTACCCCTTCTAAATGGTTCAAATGCAATTTAACTTTGGCCAAATGCTGGTGCTAATGTGGCTAATTCTGTTAGGTCGTCACTCCACAAATAAAGGCAAATCTTTATTGAGAATTTTGAAATGTTTTCTATTACGGAAATTTTTATATTAGAGAAAAGAGAACATTGGAGATCATACAAGATTAGTCTTCAGATTGGATTATTAAACAAAAATAGTTCACAAGCATGTTGACATTACTTATTGATAAAATCATGCTTTCTAATAAAGCAAGTAAATAAGAGATTGATTCTACCAAAGTAAATGCTTGAAAGTGCAAAACTGAGCATAGCTGAATACTAAAGAGATGGACTGAAGCATTTGCAGATGTTACATAGATTTTCTAGTATATCCATAATAAAAAAAATAAAAATAATTAGTATACAAAATCCTTCTTGTTTTTACACATGGATTTTGATCATTTGCCTTAAATATCTTTGAAGTCTTCTTGGTATGGTATGTTATATGAAAATCATTTCTTTTACATTACTTACAATGTGTATTTATGATTATATTAAATGTTTATTATTCAATTTTTATTTTTAATATTGTTGTTAGCTGATAGTGAACTATAAATTAGCTAGTGTATAACAACTACTCAGAAACTATAAGCTTTCATTATATATCACTTTTGCATGAATTTTTATCTTTTTGTATCATCTTTAAAATGGAGATAATATCAGTACTAAGCCATGTTTATAAAAATCAAGGGACATAATCTGTAAAATGATTAGACTGTGTTTTAGCACAGAAAACAATAAATATTGTTTATCAATAACCAATTAATAATAATGTTCTGTATGTCAGGGAAAATTTCTACTTCACTAGACATAAATATTTCCTTAAACTCCCATTAAAAAATATTGACTTTCTACCAATCTATACTAAGTAATAAAATCACAAACCATTGCAAATTAGTGGTGAAGAATTATATTTGAACAATAGTCTAAGAACCAAACCAATCTGAGAGTTGTAAGGATAAAATGGAAAATAATTAATAACTCCTCACTTGAATAAGAAACCACAAATTCAGGCAGTGTAGATATTCAAGTCATAAATATAAATCAAGAATCCTGCATCAGCCCTTGCAGTTGAGACAAAAAAGAGCCTAATAAGATACTGCCAGACTAAATCATGTCAATAAAGACATCCTCACAGTGTGAATCACTTCTGCAGTACCTGACTGGCTCTCGGACATAGTCCTGGTGACTAATAAGGAAGTTAGGAAGTTATCAATAATTAAACAATCAAAGAAAAAAATAGAAAGTTGCATGGTTGCTAACATCACAAAGCTACAAAAATGTAGGAGTTGAAATTTGGATCTCAGGCATAAGGAATCATCGCCTGTTATTTCTGAGTTACAGCTACTGCATCATAAGAATTTGAACAAACATGTGTAGATGAAGAAGAAGAATTTTTACACAAGTGCACTGTTCTAATTTACCAAATGGTAAACCACATCAACCATGTGTGCACAGGCATTATGCAGTTTTGGGGTTCATCTGTAGCACATTTGAGGTCAGATGTATATTTGGGAATAAAATAATGATTTTTTAAAAAATTTCATTACTAAGCTGAACTATTAAGATGCACTGAGAACTATTTCATTTTTAAGTAGCTACCAGCGTAGCAACCATGCATCATCAGTTGTGTTTTGCTTTGACAAATAAAAATTAAGATGCTTTCATTAGCCAGTTTAGGCTCAGGATAAAAATAACAGCCACAGATGGAATGTCCGAGTCTGATGGATCCAATTAATCTATACTGAGAGCACAAAGATCTGTGTAAATAAAAAAGCAAGCCTAGAAAACAGATTTAGAATTTCCTTCCATGGGTGCCTAAAACAGAACAGCTGCAAGAAACTCAGAAAACCGCATTGTGAGAGTTGTTTTGAGCGTATTTCAGCATCATAATTTCTATCCTTTTCACAGATGGACATTTCAAAGCTTCCTGACTCATGCAATGTGAATAATACTGTATGTGATCTTAAAACTTCCTCTGTTCCAAACAGGATCTCAGAACTCACTTGTAAGTCCTACGTGAGCAGCTCAGAAAGCAGTGTGGCTGGAGTTCTTCTAACTCTGTTCCCTGGTCACTTGAATTTTCTAAGCTGAATGTGCAAAAGGCCTTGGCCTAACCTTTAATGGTTGTTCTTTAAGATTTCTAAATAAGTCTATCGACTAGTTGTCAATAAATAGCCTTTCAAAGGCAATTTTTATTCTACTCGAAGTGATTACTAATGTGTTATGACTCATACAACCCAGACAGATATCATGGAAGATAATGTATATTTGGCTTTTTAAAAAAAAATTCAAATATTTATTGGTACATTATGAATACACATCATTATCGCATTCAACATTGAGAGTTTGTACCAGAATATGACATAACTTGATTCTTATTTTTCCCCTTCCCACAACCCTTAAAACCTCAAAACCCTATATACATAAACATTGTTTCCTTTTCTCTTTATTATTGTCACATTCTCTTTCCCCTCGTTTTTTACCCCTACACCCTCTTTACTTTGGAATAGTTTCTATTTCACAATGTTAACTATACATACTAGAACTCATTTACATCTTCATTTTCTCATATCAGAAGAAAGATATGATATTTATGCATCTGTGACCTTTTTATTTCAATTCTGAGGATGTCCTCAAGGTACATCCATTTGAGTATGACTGACTAAATCTTATCATTTTTAATGGCAGAATAATATTCCATTCTGTAGAAGAACCATAGTTTTTAATCCAGTCTTCAGTTGATGGATATTTGGATTGTTTCCAAGTTTTAACAATCACAAACTGAGCTGCTATATATATGAGTGCACATATGTCACTGTAATATGAATCTTTTAATGCTTTTGTGCATATACCTAGGAGAGTGATGACCAGGTCAAATGGGACCTCCAATCCTAGCTTTTTGAGGAATCTCCACACTGAATTCCCACAGAGGATGTATGAGTCTGCATTCCAACTAATAATGTAGAAGGACTCCTTTTTCTCCACAGCCTCACCAACATTTGTTGCTGGCTAATTCTGAAATAGTAGCCATTCTCTGTGGAGTGAGATGAAATCTCAGTGTTGTTTTCATCTACATCTCTTGAATAATCAATAATGTTTCTTCATATACTTCTTAGCTGCTCTTACTTCTTCCTCTGAAAGTATCTGTTCATTTCAGATGCTCTTTTTTTAATTGGTTCTTGAACTTTGGGTGAGCTAATTTCAAGTCAAAACTGATAAAGAGAGATAAAGAAGGACACTATCTTTTCGTACAGGGAAGAATCCAAGAGAAAGAAATAACAATCTTAAATATCTATGTACCAAATTCTAATGCACCCAACTATATAAAACAAACATTAATGGACATGAAAAACTAGATAAACACCAATACAAAAATAGTAGAGGACCTCAATACACCATTGTCACAAAGAGACAGATTAACTGGACAAAAAATCAAGAAGGAAATAGTTGAGCTAAACCAGACTCTTCAGCAAATAGACTCAATATATGCCTACAGAGTACTTCACCCCACAAAGTCAGAATTTACATTCTTCTCAGCTGCTTATGGATCATTCTCCAAAATAGACCATGTGCTAGCTCATAAAACAGGTTTAAGTAAATGTGAAGTGATTGAAGTTATCCCCTTTATACTGTCGGACCATAGTACCTTGAATTTGGAGCTGAATAGCAAAAGAAAGTCCAGAATCCTCACAAACATGTGTAAAATGAGCAACCCTATGCTGAGCAACCAAGGGGTCACAGAAGAAATTGAAGAAGAAAATAAACAGTTGTTACAGCTAAGTGATAATCCCAATACAACATATAAAAATTTATGAGACACAATGAAAGCAGTTCTATGAGGAAAACTCATAGCAGTGAATGCCTACATCTGGAAAACAGAGCAAGCTCAAATAACCAATCTAATGCTGAAGCTCAAGTGACTAGAAAAAAAAGGAGCAAGGCAAACCAAAGCTCACACTAGGCAAGAAATCATAAGGATCAGAGCAGAAATTAGTGCACTAGAGACTAAGAGAATGATACAAAAAAATCCATGAATCAAAGAGTTTGTTCTTTGAAAGTATAAACAAAATTGACAGACCTTTAGCCAACCTTTTCAAGCAAAGGAAGAAAAAGGCTCATATCTATGCTATTAGGAATGAGAAGGAGGAAATTACCACTGACCCCGAGTAAGTCCAGAGGGTAATAAATGCCTATTTTGAAAATTTGTACTTTAATAAAATGGAAAAAGTAGAAGAAATGGATGATTTCTAGACACACATGAAATTCCAGAGCTAAAAAAAGAAGATGTAGAAATGTTAAACACCTCAATATCAATCTGTGAAATTGAAAATGTAATTAAAAACCTGCCAATAAAGAAAAGCACTGGCCCTGAAGGCTTTACTGCTGAACTGTATAAAACTTTTAAAGAAGAGTTAGTGCCTCTACTTCTTAAACTCTTTAATGAAATTGAAAGGGAAGTAGTACTCCCAAAACTCATTCCTGGAAACAACCATTACCTTGATTCCAAAGGCAAAGAAAGACCCAACCGAAAAAAGAGAACTACATGCCAGTATCCCTAATGAACATTGATGCAAAAATCCTCTATAAGATATTGGCAAACAGAATACAGAGAATCATCAAAAGATCATACACCCTGACCAAGTTGGATTCATCCCAGGGATGCAAGGATGGTTCAACACACATAAATCAATAAATGTTATACACTCTATTAACAGACTCAAGGACAAAAACTGTATGTTTAGCTTTTCAGCAACTGGCTAAGTTGATAAAAATAACTTCAAGGAAGGTGTTTCCAATTATTATAATTGAGTAAATAAACAAATGTTTAATTGTACATTAAATTGACCTATAAGGAAAAAAAAAACTGTTGAAGCCCCTTAGCATCAAAAAAAAAAAAAAAATGTTGAATGCAGCAGGTGTCCAAACAGAGCTTTCTTTGGGCAGGAAAAAGCTTATGACAGTAGTTTGCCTGCTTATTCAAAGGTCATTCACATTTATCTTGATAAGAACATTTTTGTTTCCCTTGAACAAGTCCTTTTCATGAGATACATTTTTTACAGAAATCAAATAATGAAGAATCTAATATTTTAATGAACATATAATTCTAATACTCATTTCTTCAAAGATGATACCCAAATTATGAGAAGCACAAAATTCCAACTAGATACTATGTGATATCAACTAGGATAGCTATTTCAAAGAGTGACAAGAAACAGAAAAAAAATATTCTTCATTATCACATGGAAGTGACTACTACAATATTACTAATTTTACAATGCAGAAATATATATTCTCTTCCTTAATATCTAGATAGATACATTGACTGATTGATTTGGTTTTGCAACAATTTTCAAAAATAATGTCACATGTATTATTTCCTTAGTTCTTATGAAATAATAAATCCATAAACACAGAAAAGTTGGTGGTTGTCTGAAAATAGAAAAGAGGGAAATGGTATGTAACAATTGAAGCTTTACTTTGGTTTTTAAAATGCTTTGCAATAAGAGATGATTGCTGTAAAACATTATTCCATTCTTACAGTGAAACGTAGGTCTCTCTAGTCAGAAAACTGTGTCAATCCTGATCTACCATTCATTTTTCATATTATCAGTCTGCACATCTACACAATTCTACCTTGTGTATCTTTCCTTACACATTACACCAACACAGATGGTGTGTTTATCATTTCCTACTTAGACAACTGAATCATTCCTAAAGGGACCAATCTAGGACTTCTTTGGGAAGGTGCAGGGCATATCTTCTTAAGGGAAAAATCCGATCATATGTAATTTATATGAACATTTTGCTATTTCTTGTATATCAATTTTAAATTCAGCATCTTCAAAATGTATATTGTCACTGCTTAATGATCATCATATTTTCTTATTTGCATGGTTTTATTTGGCTCAGTTCCATGGTCCCACTGTCCCTTTTGTTTTGAATGATCATTACTAGTCTGTGTTTCTATGTTTCTTCTAGAGAAAATAGTTCTAGTTGCACATTTTCAAAGCTATAGCTGAAGTTAACGTAATGGTACTTGCCTGGAATCTCAGTAATTAAGAGGCTGAAGCAGGAGTATTGTCATGAGTTAGAGGCCAGCCTGGACTGTATAATGAGTCCAAAGTCAGCCTGCACTACATAGGAAGGCTGTCTCAACAAAACAAAACAAAAAACACAAAATGTTTTTTCTTTTATTTCTGTAACTTATTCACATGATAAAAGAATATGACCTATTTTCTAGTCATTAAATCCATATTTAGATGGATGGGAATGACATTTACTGATATAAAAAGGAAGGCCATAAATCATCTACTTTTCACATTAATTTTTGACATGCCTAATATTGCCCAAATGGGAATATAAAGTAGGCATATGTTATCAGAGATAATGTTTTGGATGAGGTAAGATTATTCACCCAATATTGAATAACTTTTGAAAACCCTCATTGGGACTGCAAATGAAAAAATGAAAGAACTTCAAGATTATTTCAATTTATCATTATAAGGACCTATATTTTTTGAGAGACTAGAAATTGGAGTTTTTTGGGCCAGGGAGTTATCTCAGTGGTTCCGGAATCTGGAAGTGGAAGGACCTGAGTTCAGTCCCTGGTAACCACAGCCTGAACTACAAAGCGAGACCCTGTCTCAAAAATAAATAAATAAATAAATAAATAAAATAGGTAAATAAATAAAATGTAGTTTTGAGCCTCATAATTTCTCAGAGAGGTTGATGGAATTATTAGATTGATCCATGTATGATACAAGCAACACACCAATCAAGGACCTTCCCTTTGATGGTGACCTACAACAGGAGGACTGGCCATGTGGGCTGGTGGCAAAGAAAAAGAGGACAACAGCTACTTTTGACCACATCACTCCCTGAAAAATCCCCTGGTCAATGCTCATGTGGATCTTATGCATCAGCTGGGGCTTCTAGGAGAGAAGAGAATCAGTTTATAAGAAATTCTACAGAAGGACAAAGAATTAGAACAAAATTAGAACAAAATAATATTCCGGTTTACAGCTGTGAAGAGGGGGCCATCAACCAGAGGCCTGGACCATATTTTTACTATTAATGTTGTGTGTGTGTGTGTGTGTGTGTGTGTGTGTGTGTGTGTGTGTGTGTGTGTGTGTGTGTGTGTGTCTAGGTCTGTGTTTGGTGTATAAGCATGTGTGGGAGTTAGTAGGAGTTCGGAAAAAAATCGATAGAACTCCCTATTAAAGAAACAGGAATATTTAAGTAACCTTGAAACCAAAGGATAATAATGGCTTTGGTCATCATTCTCACTCAAAGAAATTGGTCTCTACTGACCTCTACTTCTACCTCACTTTCCTCTAAACATTAAAACATGAAAGATCAAAACATTAATACAGTAAAAAAGAAGATACACTGGTAATTAGTAAAGGATCTATACTGCACAGGACTTTGCTGAGAGGGAGAAAATGCTAAGTATTAACTAAAATATTTGGATAGTGATTTTGATCACAATTTGTGAAGATTACAGAGTTTCTGTATTGCAACTACCAGGAAAATCATGTAGCTTAAGAGATATTTGAACCAGTTGGAAAAGGATAGTGAGGATACATGAAGATACAAACTGGAAGCCAAAGTTAATGAATTTGCCTTTGAATACATTTTTTAAAATGAGTGAAAAATTGATGAGGTTGAACGTCTGAGAGGAAAGTGAGTGCTATTCTTAAGTCTGTGGTCCAGAGAAGCCACTTGATGTATCCTAGAAAAGGAAAAGGGGCAAAGAGTGATCTTCCAGCCTGTACTTTCTTATTGCACAAATGTCAACTTCCTGGCACATGTCTGACATATAGTACAAACTTTCATATGAGAAATAACTGATTTATTGAAAATGAAAAAGATTACTTGGCAAAGAACATAGGAAACATTCACACATTTAAAAAATATATATTAATTCAATTTCTCGTAAAATCTATTCCAATCCTAGCAAACAGTTATAATATCAAGGAAAGGAAAAACCAGATGTTAAGCCTATAAGGCACAGTAAGGAAAAAGGATCAATTTTGGACTCACACAGATGTACACCAAAATGAGAATTCAGCAATATTAAAGTTGTGAGACTTAGAAAAACTCTTAGATGGCAAAATAGATCTGCTTCCTATGGTTATTGTGCAGATCTGAGAAGAAATTCAGGCAAAGGACTTTGAGAAGTATTAAAAAAATAGTTTTATTCTCACAACACTTTATATAGAATTTATTTTTTCAAAGTATCATTTCTAATCTGTGAAACCCACACTTTACTTAAATCTTAAATATAGTTTATGAACTACTTATAAAATCCTTACTTGTGAAGCCATTTCAACATTCTTTGCACTGCTGTTTCTTCAAACTATCAGTAGTCTTTGAAGACAGATTTCATTACATTTAAGAGATTTAGTCTCACAGGCTCTGCCACTCACCCCCAGGGAATCCTTGCCCATAGCAGATTGATTCATTGCACGGTGGTTACAGTTCATTAAAGGAACAAGGAATCCTGGTAATTCAGCACAAGCATTTCAGTGGCCTTTTTATGGGTCACCTACCACTCTGAGTCTTGCCTCGTGAAGCAAAGCAGCATAATGTGGGACAGTAAAGGAAAAAAAAAAGTGTTTTCTTTAATTTTTTAGAGGTGATATAATATATCATTTTATAAATCAAATCCATAGCCCCTGCATTTTAAGAATATTTGTTTGTTTTACCCTTTTTCACTTTAATTACTCTATACCAAGAGATATTCATGGTGGCTCAGTGAAATATTTTTATTTTTTTCTGGCAACATTAGTGCTTATAGACAGAGTAAAAATGGAATTTTATTAGTGAAAAAAGACTTTACATAAATATATAGTATTTCATAAAATATGGCAGTGTAGTATAGAGAAAACTATCAGTTTTACAGGTCATTATTCTGGATGTGTTTTACAGTGCTACTAGTCAAATTTATGATAAACTGGTAGAAGCTGGGTTTAGGAAAAGGAAACTATAAAGTGTTACATAGTAATGTCTTACCTAGTAATCACATAATGACTAAGATGGAAAGAGCCATTGGGAAAATTCAGATATATGACACACAGGAGTCATCTGATGTTACCATAAAGGATTCCTTAGGATAGGAAGTAAGAGAGAAGTGAAAAGGAAAGTTTCTGATTATCCTTTGGTAAAGCATTGTAGGGAGATTTCATCACTTTTCTGTTTTTTTCATCTGACCCATGTTGAGGACCTCAAAATGGTCTGATAGTTTGTGGTATGCTGTTTCATGCAAATACTGAAAATTTTAAAAAGTCTAAACCATGTAGATGTTTGGCCAGTTGCTTGGTAATGGAACAAGAGAATGGTCTGGCAATCCCAGGGCTGGTGTCTAGTAGATTCCCATACTCTATGAAGAGAAAACAACATTCACAGTTTGAAGATGCTTAACAATTATTTTATGCACAATACCAGACTTTATAGAGATATACTACAAAATCTGTTAGAGTATTTGATACTTGATCAATGAATGTTTTGATAAAAACATAATGTCTCACTGATTGAATAAGATTCATGTATACATTTATCTGTGATATATAAAAGATTCGACAGGAAATAAATAAAAGAAACCTTTAAGTACATAAAATATTTTTCTATAATTGATGCTCTGTTTTGTTGTTGCAGAACTGTAATTTCTATTTTTACAACTGAATCTTCAAAAATAATTCTTTCATAAAAGTTTGTAATTATGAAAAATCATAAAGAAAAGGCATAACATTCATTAAAACATTGGAAAAGAGAGCAATCACTCATTGGTTAACTCAGACAAAATAAAAGAAAAATGGAATATTTGCCTAGTATTCTTTTTAATAAAGGAAGCTTACACAATTCATCTCTCCTAATCCTTTTTCATTCTCAGCTATTAAACTGGTCTTTTCCAAACTATTTACTTGGGGAGCAAAGTGCTGATTACATTCTTTTTAAGTTTTTCAGAACATCAACTTCTTTCAGATAGAAATGTTGGAAGAAAAATACAAGTAAAATGTATTAATATTGAATTATTATTATATTTGAAACATTGAACAATTAAATGATTTTGGACTATATATGACTATTCCTAAAGAAGAAAAACTTTCAAAACCATATTTTAAACATCACTCAATACACTGTGAACTTGTATTTTTTAAAAATATGTTTTTCAGAGATTCTTCCACACCTAGTATAGCAGGATAGAGATGATTGCAGAAACTGTATCATGGGATGACTGTACTATGTGACAAAGGCTGCATAAAACCTTAATCTTCAAGCTAGACTCATACTTTCCTGAAAAATACAGTATTACTGTTTCTTAAGGGATACTATATATATATTTAAGGGACATACTTTAAAATTATGTTCATATATTTTATGTTCCTTTTACGGAAATTATAAATGTATAAGCAAAGCGTCTTTTACTCCACATTTTTTTCACTAGTAAAATATCTCACGTACACTATTAACTTGCAGATTTTTCTATATGTTACATTGCTAAACAAATAAATAGTGATACTTGAGTCTTTTGCTATTTATAAATCTGAGTCTTTTGTTATTTTCTAATATCCATAGGATACTCTAACAACTACAACTACCTATTCAAAATTACCCCCAAAATAATGCCTAAAATAGATACTATAAGAATTACAGCTTCTGGTCATTAGAGGGTCATTTTATCATGATGATAAACTAAAAGTTAAGTCTGGGAAGAAAGTTTTCAAAAGTTAAAAGGATTTTTAAAATCTTGTTATGGTTTGGAAATGTCTGCTAAAGCATTAGAAACTTAAGGTCCAAGTCAATGGTTTTGTCAGGTAAGGCCAAATGACAGATTTTTTTTTTTAATTTTTAAATCTTTATTGGTACATTACATAGGCGCATTATGATTGCACTCCATAATGAGCATTTGTACAAGTATAAGACACAACTTAATTCTCATTTCTTCCCATAGCCCTACCCATCCTACCACCCACCCCATATACATAAAATTTGTTTCCTTACTTTTTTGTTACAATCTCAACATTTTCCCCCTTCTTCCTATTTTACATTGAGCATTTTCTATTTCATAATATATAACATACAATTCTAGGACTCGTTTACATCTTTATTTTCTCATACCAGAGAAAAGATGCGATATGTACCTATCTGTGCCCTATTTATTTCACTTATGAGGATATCCTCGAGGTAAGTCCATTTAAGTATAAGTGATTCAAACTAATCTTTTTTTCTTTTTCTTTTTTTTAGGTTTTTTGAGACAGGGTCTCACTTTGTGGTTCAGGCTGGTCCTGAGCTCAGCCTCAAACTCACCTCACAGCAATCCTCCTGCCTCTGCCTCTCGAGTGCTGAGATTACAGGTGTGAGCCACCACGCCCGGCACTTTGGTATGTGGTACTGGTTGCTGCTGGGCGTGAGTCTCCACGCCCAGTCTGGTATGTGGATACTGGGGATTGAACCCAGGTCCTTGCACTTGTAAGACAGGCGCCGGAACCACTGAGCTAACTGCCTGTCCCCAAACTAATCATTTTTTATGGCAGAGTAATACTCAATTCTGTAGAAGAACCACAGCTTTTTTATCCAGTCTCCAGATGATGGACACTTGGGTTGTTTCCAAGATGTAGCAATCACAAATTGGGCTGCTATAAACATGGGTGCACATATGACACTGTGATATGAGTCTTTTAATTGTTGTGTGTATATACCTAGCAGGGCAATGGCCGGGTCAAATGGGACCTCCAATCCTGGCTTTTTGAGAAATCTCCAAACTGATCTCCACAGGGGTTGTACGAGTCTACCGTCCCACCAACAGTGGAGAAAGATTCCTTCTTCTCCGCAGCCTCACCAACATTTGCCGTTGGCTGATTCTGAAATGGCAGCCATTCTATGTGGAGTGAGATGAAATCTCAGTGTTGTTTTCATCTGCATCTCTCGAATGACTAATGATGTTGAGCATTTCTTCATATGCTTCTTAGCTGCTCTTACTTCTTCCTCTGAAAAATATCTGTTCATTTCAGATGCCCATTTTTGAAATGGGTCTTTAAATTTGGGTGGGCTGATTTTTTCAAGCTCTTTATATATTCTAGATAGTAGCCCTTTGTCTTAGGAACAGCTGGTAAAGTTTTTTTTTCCACATTGTTGGTTGCCTTTTTGCACTGTTGGTGGTTTCTTTTGCTGTGCAGATTTTTAAAAGAATGAGGTCCCATTTTCTAATTTCATCAGCCAATTCCTGTGCTATAGAAGTTTTGTTCATGAAGTCGTTCCCTAAGCCAATGTCTTTGAGAGTTTTACCTAACCTGTTTTGCAGTAGGTTTAGAGTGTCTGTTTTAATATTTACGTCTCTTATCAACTTTGATTTTAGCTTGGTACATGGTGAAAGAGCTAGATCTAGTTTTAGTCTTTGACAGGTTAAAGCCCAGTTTTTCCGGCACCATTTGTTAAAGAGGCTATCTTTCCTCCATTGAGGATTTTTGGCTCCTTTGTCAAAGATGAGGTGACTCAGTGTATCTGGAGTAGTTTCTGGATCTTCTAGTCTACTTTATTGATCCTCAGGTCTGTTACTTTGCCAGTAACATGCAGTTTTTATTACACTGGCTTTATAGTATAGTTTCACGTTCGGAGTTGTAATACTCCCCACCATGTCCCTGTTGCTTAGAATTGTTTTGGCTATTCTATTTTGTGGTTCCAGATGAAAATTTGGATTTTATTATCTAGATCTGTGAAACATGCTGTTGGGTTTTCAATTGGATTGCGTTGAATGTGTAGAGTAGTTTTGGGAGTATAGCCATTTTAACAATATTGGTTCTTCCTACCCAGGAGCAAAGTATGTCTTTCCATTTTTTGATATCATCTTCTATCTCCTTTCTCAGAGTGCTATAGTTTTCAGAGTAGAGGTCTTTCACCTCCTTTGTTAGATAGATTTCTAGGTATTTTATTTTTTTGGGTGCTGTTGTAAAAGGGACTGACTCCCCAATTTCTATCTCGGTGTGTCTACTGTTTCTGTATACAAAGGCTATTGAATTTGAACTTTGATCTTGTAACCAGTTATGTGGCAAAAATTGACCATTAGGTCCAGCAGTTTTTTAATTGAGTTTTTAGCATCCTGTAGATAGAGTATCATGGTATCAGCAAATAATGATAATTTAACTTCTTCTTTTCCAATTTTTATTCCTTTTATTTCTTTCTCTTGCGTAATTGCTATGGCTAATATTTCCAGAACTATATTGAACAGAAGTGGTGAGAGAAGACATCTTTGTCTTGTTCCTGATCTTAGTGTGAAAGGTTGCAATTTTTGACCATTTAGTATGATACTGGCTGAGGATTTCTCGTAGATAGCTTTTAATAGTTTGAGATACAGACCATCTATTCCGATCTTCTGTAGAGTTTTGAACATAAATTGATGTTGTACTTTGTCAAACACTTTTTCTGCATCAATTGAGAAGACCATATGATTTTTGTCCTTAAGCCTGTTAATATAGTGTATAACACTGATTGATTTACGTATGTTGAACCATCCTTGCATCCCTGGGATGAATCCAACTTGGTAAGGGTGTATAATCTTTTTGATAATTCTCTGTATTCTGTTTGTCAGAATCTTATTGAGGAATTTTGCATCAATATTCATTAGAGATATTGGCCTGTAGTTACCTTCTTTGGTTGGGTCTTTTTTGGTTGAGTCTTTCTCTGCTTTTGGAATCAGGGTAATGGTTGCTTCCAGGAATGAGTTTGGGAGTACTGCTTCCCTTTCAAGTTCATTGAAGAGCTTCAGAAGTAGAGGCACTAACTCTTCTTTAAAAGTTTTATAGAATTCAGCAGTAAAGCCATCAAGTCCAGGGCTTTTCTTTGTTGGCAAGTTTTTAATTAT